>JAJEKV010000032.1:16536407-16768897 GCA_021234155.1 Isoetes taiwanensis
TGGCGTGCTTCGTTCGGTTACCGTATTGCTGTCGCTGCGATCTGAAGCGGTGATTATTTTCCTTCCACCGCACTGTTGTTACGCTCTATTAAATATCAGGATCACGGTGTCGTAGTTGAGTGCTTTCCGGTCGGTCTGCTTGCCCACGTGCTCTCATATTTCCTTCTTACGCCCATTTCTTTAGTTTGTTATCCAATACCTTTCCAAACCATTTCGCGAGAAAATCGGAGGCTTACCATTATCGTCGCACAGTTCCACCAGGTCTTTTTACGTTTCACCTTCCATGTAGAGGTATGACTCATTATCATCTGTCACGGGGAGATCGTATGTATGATGCCGATGAAATGTCGTAACACAATACGCTTGCGTTTCGCGATTTTGACACTTATTGATTCCACGGTTAGTCGTGTCGTCCGATGCTTTATGATTGGCCATCCTGTTTAGGGCTAGCATTACACTTCCTAACTATGTTGTCCCCAACAAACATAGCCCGATCAAAATGGTCGCATCGCATATAAGTGGTGAAAATTTTGATTCAATAAAGCGAAACCTATAAATTGAATGTAAAAGGTGGAGTTATAAAATTGTGATGATCATCTTAAGACACCATCTTTGATGGTGATTATTGCATTTGTAGAACTTTTGGTGTTTCGGGGTTGAATGGATTAACTTAATTGGATTATATCATTGTTTTGATACCTATGGGTGATTTTTATATTCACGGTAACTAATCATTTTGTGCCACCTAAACCATATGTTGGCCAAAATCGGCATAAAACATTTTCGTGCCCCAAATCATACGTGTATATCAACACGAAATTGCCATTTGGCCCTTTGTTTTGAAATATTACTTGTTTATGCCGCTGTTTGTGGCCGGAGATGGCATGGACAGTTCGGTTATATTGCATGAAAAATAGATTACATCACAAAGGATCTAGCAATTTCGTATGCCATAATTGTCCGCGACACAAATTCATTGAATCCTTCATACTAAGACCCTGTTCTCCAATATACACACAAAAAAAAACAAAATTAGCGACTATTATGTACTTGACGTCTCAACTTTATGTCTCACTCTTTTCTTCTCTCAGTCAAGCTGCATTTTACAACTATGCGGTGGTGCTAAGGCACCATTACTAGTAATTAATAATTAAATAAATACTCCATACTTTTTTTTCTTTTTCTTTTTTTAAATTGAAGCCAGATTTTATATTTCTATACAAAATTTGGCAAATAACAGAAAGAAGCTAATTTTGGTCTCAGAATACTCATCACGAGACCAATTGTCATGATAGTATTCTGCTGTAATTCTACCGAGGGTTAAACATCCTACAAAAAGTTATCAAGTGTCTTGGCTCTGTGGGTCGGTATAGCAAAGATTTGGAACTGAAGATGCATCGATGCTTGTGCTTTATCTCTGGACCCGGTGGTGAAGGAAGCTTATTGTGACTCTATTGCCTTTAATACTTACGGATCTCCCTGTATAGCGGTGCAGCCTATACCTATCACGGCTTCGCCGGTGAGTGGAGCTTCTTAGGCGGAGTCGCCTGCTGTGAGTGGAGGCGAAGCGGCGTCTGCCGATCTAATGATAGAGAGCTTCGTGAAAGCTTTGCCAATGCCCATCTTGAAACTTCGTCGCCAGTAGGCTTCAAAGGCACCGCGCGAACTCACGCGCCATTTTAAAAAGGCCAGGGAGCTTTGGTCTAGTTAGAACGCGTGCGATGCGCTCTTGGTTTTGTTTGGATCTGGCGGTGAAGAGTCATAACCGGCAACTCCTACCGTTAACACTCTTACCCCGTTCAAGCTCTGTTGTCACGACGTAATACGGTACCATCACCTCTTCCACCTCGGCGATGGCCGGTGACCCTTCTTAGTAGCTTCGACCTTATATATCGGCCTAGCACGCATATCGGTGAATGGCTATCATGGCGTCCAGGAGTGAGATAGTGGTATGTCGCTAAATAAACTTCAGAGACACCTCATCAAAGGGTGATGGGAGGAAGATTAAAGGGGTCCTCATTTTATGATGTGCACGTCGGTGGTATACTCCCTGCGGGTCTTTGGATCTCTCCCCTCTTCGTTTCACCGTGCATCATCAGACCTATAACCTTTCCGGCCTAAAACGAGATGATGGCTGTCTTGACAGCCTCCGCATGAGAGGTGTAAAACCGACATCGACCCGGTCACGGTTTGTTCCGCCAAGGTATGAAAACCACAAGGGCATTCAACTTTTAGGAGGAAGCTTACCCGGCGTGTGGAGATAGGGTGGGGTACCCTATGCACGAGCCGTCATTTGAACCAGCTCATCTCTAGGAGGGTGGGCCTTTTAGTCATCGGCAAAGCTGCCTACATGGCTTCAGCGAATGCAGTGAATCTTGAGTTATATATCCTAAAACAGGATCTGAGCCATGTTCATTGGTATTACAGTGAAGCTTCAGACATTAGTACTTAATGGCGGTGTAGTGAATATGAGGTTAGGAAACAGCGCTCTTCGGTAGCTATAAGTGAGACGAGCGATAAATGACACAAGTGGCCGAGATGGCGGGAAAATAAAAGAGTAGCAGATCACTTTTTTAAGTTCAATTTTTTTTTTCATTTTTTTTAAATTCCTCTGAAATACACATTTTTGCTCTTTGAGTCCATATTAGGAAAATCTGCAGCGTTTCTTTTGAGTTGTGGGCGATGTTTTCTGGCAGATCCAACTCTGTGTTCCTTCTATTTTGTCGCAGTCTTGACCAGGAAACGGTGGCCGTGATCAATTCGTTGCTTCGACATTTTGGTACATAAAACTGGCAACTTCATTCGGGCTACCTACTAGAAGTTATGGCTTGTGGAAACAAGGGACCTTGTTCTCCCCCTCAAAACATAACATCATGATCTAATAGCTCACTCCTTGACCCTAACTCTCTCTCACAATTGGAGCCAATACACATAGCGCTATGAAGTTGGAGTAATTCAACAAGATTAATATCCCCTAGCAAGTAGATCTAAGAGTTGGAGTCCGGCCAGTCTGTGTTGGTCTACACCGAATAGCTGCTCATTACCACTATAGCTCGAGAATCTATCTGATGCTTCGTCATACAAATAAAGGGAAATTCCCTCCCATGGCTATCACCATGGAAAGGTCCTAGTCTAACTCGGACCACTTAGGATGTGCAGAGATGTCGGGGTGAGGCTATAGAGGTGTCATTAGATCCCACGTCTATGGGGTCCTCTGGTGAAGCGTGCAGCACGCCCTGGGATTATACAACGGCGTACTCCAATGGTATACCGATGTGTGTGGTCGTCCATCATCAATACAAGTACAATATAACATAGGCAATATACCATAAATATAAGGTGTCTACCTGACTCAGACTCCATGGGGTCGGCCCACGACTGATCCGAGGGTCTTAAGATAATAGCGAACTGAGAGGGAATTATACTTTATATAGCGTTAGTGGCATAGAACAATGGATAGGGTAGTCCCACTGCGTCAACCCCTCACATGCACACACTTTCTTGAGATAAGTACGAAGCAATACTATAGCATGATTATGCTCTCCGAGAATGCTATATCATGGAATCCTGCTTATAGAACTACTCAGAAGTTACATCTCCCGGTCGATGAAACGGTCGAGCGTCCTGCTTAGGCATGGCGTTGGAACGTGCTAGAAAATACGATGCCACATGGTGACCCGACATCCGCCACGACTTACTCTAAACCTATACGCCGACTCACGGCTTATTCAGGTCAGCGGCGTCCTTAGGCACATCGCACGCAGCGAAATTAATAGGATACCCACGCTGGGTGATGGGCTATGGTCTAGCACCTGTAAAGTCGGCAGCCAAGCTGGGCAAGACCCACCGCGTTTCACCTTCATGTGCACGTGGGGTGTTGAATCGACATAGCATCCACAGCGGTGGGCAATACTTGCAGTGCATTTTACTGGGTCTTGGGGTTTTCTAGCTTCATCTCAGCTTTCTGGGAAACGGTCTCACCACCCCTTGTCCTGCAGGAGAGAGCAGAGGAACATGTCCTTGTCCAAAGTGTCCAAATAAATGTCTTGGTAGCTTTTTATAAAGAAAGTGTAATTTCATCTATTGAGGAGAGGGTTGAAATCTGAATATCTAGGGACTAGCTGGTCTCTTTGCTGGGTGTTGAAATGTGAAAGCTTCCATTCTTGAAGTGCGGTTTGCAATGGTGGTAGCTCCCTCCTTCTTCCAACTCTCCCCAAACCGATTTGTGGCGGGGAGAACTAGAGTGGGGCTCTATTTCCCTCAAACTTAGCAAATTCCCCACAGCTAATCAATTTGGGCCGGTGGCATTATATTAGCTTTTCTTTACTAATTAATAACCTAATTAGCCTAATTAGGTTATTTACTACTAATAATATTTTACTTATACTAAAAACCCTTACAGGATTACTCCGAGTTATTCTCCGTCTACCACCATTTCCATTTTCCATTTCCATATTCCATTTCATCCACCCCATTCGCTCCCTTCCATTCCATTCCCCCTTCTTCCAGTTCTGATCTCCCTGTTCCTTCCTCCTTGTTTCCGGCTGTTCCTTGTTCTGAACCGGTCAGTCCTCCGCCGACCCATCCGCCCCACGTTTGCTTTCGCTGCTTCCGGGCCAGATACTTTGCGCAGTTCCTTCTCCTTGATCTCTTGGTGCCTCTCGTTCTTCCCTTGCCCCACACCCCTTTGGCACGGCTCCCCGCCCCTATCTCCTATTTCTCAGTCCACTTTAAATTTAAATGTCTCCCGTAAGCGTTTGATCTCCAAGGCTTGCTTATTCTGGAATATTGCTTTTGCCACCGCCTGGGGTGCGCCTTCGTTTCTTATTTTCGCGGTTTTCCAGTTCCTGGCCCCTGCATCTTAGTTTGGTGACTTTGACTCCATGCGATCGGTCTTTGCTTTCAGCGGGTATCACGCTCTTCGTTATTTGATCCGGGGAGGAATTGACGTTGATGTTATTCGGCGCTCTGCCCGTACACCAGCTCTCCTCACGCCCTTGTTATTATCAATCTAAGATTCTCCCATCTGCTTTCTAGAAAAAAGTCGCGGCCAGTTCCTTACACATTTTCTTTGGGAAATTCACCTAATTCTGATTACGACATCTGGCTTTGTCGTCTCGTTTTATTCTTTTCAATTCTCTTACCCCCTTGCCTTTCAAAATTCCTTCTACTTCAACTTTTGATAGTCCTTCCATCCTTAATAAGCTGCTGCCAATACTCTCAGTTGGAGTTATGCTTGCCCTTCCACTTATGCTTTGCTTTGATTGTTAATGACTCTTAACATTTACATCACTAAAACAATGTAGGATGACATCAAAAGGTTACATAAAGGTCCGATGAATGTAGAGCTTCTCTTGCATAAAAGTGCAAACAATTTAGAGGCCATACTTATTTCATGTCAAAGCCATAAAACAACAAACAACGAGACCATTGAATGATATTGATTGGCATGCAAAACCACAAATCAAATAAACAAATGGTTACAAGCAGGTGGAATTTAATTTGATTTGGTGAATAAGTAATGCATATGCTCACATCTGAGCTCTTAATACAATAGGGCCAAAGCTCGTACTCACAGTGAACCAAAGCCCTTGGGAAGATGGAAGAGCTGTTGGTTTGAGAACACAGAAGGCGCGAGAAAATGCATGGTGGTGGAGTTATCAAAGGCTTCGATGAAACCCACGTAGGCATGCGACGTGGGCCACATGGAACGTGTGCGGAAATGATTAGTAGGTAGTAGGAAAAGTAGCTATGGATGGGTCTTCAAAAGTTGACAAAACAAAAGTTGCTGTTAAAACGGCGAGCTACGTAGGGCTCAAGAAACTTGACCGAGAGAAAACATTTGATATTTTCACTTGGGGTTTCCTACGCATTTTGAGGTTGGCATGTGATTTTTGGGTCCTTTCCTTATTATCAAATGTATGTTCCATATAGATATAATTGTTAAGCATTCTCACGTTGTGATGGAAGAATTTTAGAGCATGCATTTCTAATTGTAGAAAGGTCTAATGGTTCTTAATCAATTGTATTTTTTTAGTATATCCTAAAAGAAAACACATGGTTGCCATCTTGATTGAGTTTTGCCATGGCATCGGATAAAACATTAGAAGTAGCTAAATGAGTCATACATAAAGACGAAAATATACTAAAACAAACACAAAATGTATGCGACTTAAATTGGTGATATTCCTGTATCATTTGCTGCGATTTTATGGTGTAGCCTTTTTATGGTTTTCCATGGCCAGCTGGCATTTGCTGGAGTGATGGCGTCATGTCTTCAATCACGCTTACCAATGAAATCATTGGACAAAGGCATGTAACTTCATAGGGTGCCTCACTAGGGAACTGAACTTAATGATTGTCTTTTTGGATGCTTGGAGCTTTGCACTAACATGATCCTTTTTTGCAATTATAAATGTTTCTGATTGATTAGGTTATAGAAATCGGTTGAACCTGAATGACAAACAGTCCCCATAAAATTGTTTACCATTAGAGTTTACGTAGGTATTTTCTTCATTGGTCTTCGACGTTCATCACCACCAAAAAGCTACAATGGTGTTGGCTTATTCTCCATCAAGTAGCTTCTTCAGCAAATTATCATGAATAAATCACCAGAAATACATAATATCTCCAACTCTACTTAAAGTTATAAGCTCACCCTTTTACATCAAAAACTTTAAAGGTTACTTGAATCACTTTAAAAATTTATATTTACATGAAGTGCAAATGAATTTTAAAGGGAAGTGCCCTCGAAACACCATATCAGAGAGCCCTTAAAAACAGCAAAACAACAAATACCTATTTAGACAGTAAGATTGGAATACAAAGCCTGAAATCAAATAAATAAATGGAGTTACAAACAATAGAAATTTAATTTGGTTTGGTGGAATAAGTCATCTGGGGACTACGTATGTTTGGCCTACAAAGCTCCACATACAAACTCCTCCCTCGATAGAAGCCGTGTGATTCCACTAGGCCAATGGTCAGTCTCAAGTAAAATAGCTACAAAAATCTATTCGGTTCTCAGTAAAATAATATTACGTACACGAAGCCAGACCAGAAGCCATTGGGAGGGAAGGAGGCGTTGGCCGGGGAAGGCGAGCGACCACGAGAAAACTACATGGGTGAGTGCGGGTTATCCAAGGGCTTCAGGAGAGCCCACATCAGGCATAGGCATGCGGCATCGTGGTGATGCTCATGGGTGGAAACCGTCGGGGGTGCCTGCAAGGAGTCGTGGCGTTCGGCCACCACTTAGGTCGCGCTCGGGTTTACTTTGTTTTCAATTCCCTTTGTTTTTCAATAAATGTATTGCTTTAGTAGATAAATGGTGTTCTCGCGAGAGTTTTCGCGATAAATAAGGCGGGTTACATTTGTAATAGCAGAAATAAAAGGTACGATAAATTTTTAACCTTCCCAAAAAGTGCAACTCAAAATATACCCGCCATGTGAAAAAAAATTAGGGTCCACCCATATAAGTTGATCCACGTACTTCGGGCCGGCGGGGCAAAGCTTTGGGAATGGTTTTGAGGGCTTGGATTATCCACCGGACATCTGACCGGTCTGATTAATATTACACTCCCGAACTCGACCCCATTTCCCATTCACGTCCGAATCCGGTATTTCGCCGTATGATACGTACTCTGGGATTTGCATAAGCCCTCACCTCCTCTTTTCGTCCCTGTATTACGCCATTCTTGTCGGATCTTTGAACAACTTTCTCCTGCCTGTTGAGTACATTTGAATGAAACAAAATGAAAATCCATTACCCGCTATACGGGCTATGATTTCCGTTTGTGCCATTTGGATTGGAAGCGTGGTTATCGATTACCGACTTTCTCTTCTTTTTTGTGGTACGAGGCCGGACTTAGCCTACCACAGTTTGCACCTCGATACGGTTTGGACCATTTCGATTTGACTGTCAACTTTGCTGCAATTTTGCGGGGCGATTCTAATCTTAATGTATCACCTAAAATCTGAGGAAATCTTATTATATCATCTAAACCTTATCCGCGTGTCTAGGCCCGGAGGAAGAATCTTGGCCTATGACTAAGAAGTCTTCCTCTGGAGCAACATTCTTTGTACCTTACTGAAACCAAGGCCATTGAGTGCCATTTGGAATCTAGTATTTGAGAGTGTTCAATACTGCGGCGAGTGAAAAATATTAGCATTCTCTTACATCCCTTTTACGGCCGATGGCAACAATTCTTTAAAATTGTTGAATGAATGAAAATCAAATCCACCGGATGAGGAGTCGATGGTTTACTTTCAATGATTCCCTCTTGAAACACAGTTTCTGCCGGGCAATCACTTTACCTTGCATTCTCTCCATTTCACCCTACAATCACGTAACACCTTGTTACCAATTTTGCCGTCGCGAGAATATCTTTTGTCTTCACGTTATAGGAACTACACCCGGTCGAATTTGAGTGTCAGCGATTGAAGCGTCTTTGGGAACGCTGGTAACACCACGGAATTAGGACAGGGGTGTAGTTCGTATGGAAAGTTGAGAATCGTATTAAAATATCCAATAAGAAGAGCATCCAAAGTGAAATACTTCCATAGGCTTTATCAAAGGAACTCCATGGCCTACGCCCTAAGTGCTATCTATGTCCGTGTTCTCAACTTCTTATCACGGAAAGAATAGAATGGAATATAACAGAATCTATATAATAACGTGGAAATTGAATTCGAGGGACTACATTCTGTTGATTGAAATGGGAGTAAATTCCTAGGATCTGAGAATTGAAATCTTAGAATAAAATTAAGTGTGGCAGAATCTGAGATGCGTGATGGAAATGCATCCACAAGGATCATCATACGTGTGTCTCCGAATAGGGGGCTCGGACCTACATACTAGATAATCAGAAGAGGATCACATTAGAAACGCAACTAGGAAGAAGCGATCAGAAGCGAATATAGGGATCATCCACGGTATTTTAATGTATAGAACCATCTTCAACGGTCATGTCTAAGTTTGAAAGCGCGCTGCTCCGAGTTGGTCGGAGACTTCCAGAAATTCCGGTGATACAAAATATTTAGGCATAAGAGGAAGATTCCGAAGTGCGACCTTAGCCACAGTACTGAAATATATAGAGATCTGGGAAGGAACGAAGGGTATATCATGGTCAACGTCCGTTAGGAGTTGGATGGTAGAGTAAATCTACTCGGATAATGGTTAACACAGACATATGTCTAGGTTATACTTCTTTACTCGATTTAGGATTTTGCATGTTTTTCTAGCAGTCTTGATCCATGCTCAAATCTCACGCTCTCTTATCTGATAGAATGAGGTTTTAGGGGCTAGCAGTGATTTCAATGGTGTTTGAACCCGGATTAAACTATTCAAGAAGTTGATTCTGACCTCTATTCAAAGATCGTGCCCAAAACAGTATCCGCGCTCAATTCATAAGCATTGGTTATCAATAAGCTCTAATGCTACTTCGAGACAAAGAAGATGTGGATTAGCTTCAGGACCTTGGCCGGTGGTTAACCGGACAATGTCCCGTTCCTGCATCTGGAGTAGATATATTGCGTTCCATTAGGGTAGGGACCACACTCTTTAGGAAAAACAAAGACATCCACCAGTTGAAGAAGCAGAACAAGAGAGAAAAGAACCAATGCCTCCCGACCAAAAATAGTGCATTGGCCTTGTATGCATGGAAGGCCAGCGACCATTCTAAATTTGGAATGATACGAATAGGAGTTGGTTGAGGGTTATTCTAGCTAGCAATACAATATTTTCCGACACCCCCACTCAGGGGATGCCTTGTGCAATGAAGGTTCCTTTGAACATGACTGGGATGGGATCTTCTAAGCCCAGCACCCCAGCTCAAAATGGCACTAAGTGTAATGAGGCCCTTTTTGCTTTAGAGTATAGAAACCCCACTCAGGGCTCAGCAGTATGGGGGCAGGACTGGTAACCAATGTGGGCATGGGTTATGTAGGCTGATGTGAGAGAGAGGAGATGAGGGAGGCAGCCTAACAAATTGGTTTTGGCTGGAGTTATTCTTCCTTAATCAATGGAATCTCCTACAACATGGCGATTAGAATGGTTTTGACATAGGCGATATTCTCTTAGAATAGCTTTTAAAACATAGCGTATTCTCTTAGTTTTTAAAACATAGCGTATCCTTAATCTCTTGCAAAATAATGAGGTTGATATTCCTCCATATTGAAGTAAACTACTCGGTTTGCACTTAGAAATTACCCTCTTTACACTTAAAAGATCAAGGTATATACAACATTATTTAGCTACCAGATGTTTGTGCCAGTTTAGTTGTTTGCCCTCTATACATACTGGCATGCATAGCTATAAAGATACAAAATTTTAGCGTCTAAGGCAACTTAAAGTGGTCAATCAAAAATCCAAAATATATACCAATGCTAAGAAAAGTAGTTAGGGTTTCCATTGGTGTGGTTGAATTAAAACCAACTTAAAATATTCAACCCAGAATCCAAAATCACATCAATGCTATGAAAAACATATATTGTCCATTAGGCTAAGTTTTTATGCTCTTGGTGTGGGCAACCCATGATTAACTTGGGTTCCATTCTTTTTTAATCAAAATATGGAGCTATGTAAGTTCTATTATCAGAATTTGGGAATTTGGAACCCCAGAGCCAATTCCTGTAAGGCAACAAAACCCAAGCGTGTTATAGATGAGAACTCATGCCCCAAACCTTCTTGGCAGTCCCTCCCACAGGTGTCTCTGCATCGGAATCTTAACCTTTTGCCAAAAGGCGCTTGTTGGTTGCAGCCTCTATCTAAACCTTGGCCAAACAATGAAGGGCAAATCCAAATGTCCTTTCAAATCCTAGAGACAGTATGGACAGTATGGGCTTTAAGAATCAAAAGGTTTGATTGTCCTCATTCATCATTAACAAATGTTAATGGAACGTATGGGCTTTAATCAAGAGATTTGATTGTCCTCATTCATCTGGCAAATGTTAAGCTTGCCATGTTCCTTCAACTATAGCTCACATGGTACTTACAATTTCCAACTTACATTCTACAACATAACCTTAAGGTGTAGAGTTTATAATTCTCTTGGTGTTTGGTTACCATTTGCTTGGTTCCCATAATTCAATGGAAACTCATTTTTGCAATTTGCCTCATATCTATCATGAACCTTATGATTTCATATGTTATTCACCTTATCCATATGCTACAGCATATGATTATAAACCTTATCCACAAGATATATATCTCAACAACATCCTTCTAAATAACTTTGCAATTCAAAGCATAAGCATATTAAAGAATGACTTTGTAAAGCATATAAGCATATTAAAGCATATCAAAGAAAGAACTACACTTTGTTGTGCTCCACAGATAAAATAAACCTTTAATTACAAATAAACCTTTAATCATAAAGAGCTGAATCGTAACGCAATGTTGCACTTAATAAAAAAGCAAGAAATAAGATGGAAACAAAGAAGCACAATTTCATTATATATATGGACTTCCTCTGAGTCTGTATGCCTCTGAAATGATGGTAATTTTTAGAATATTGCATTTTTTTAATTATAATGATGCAATTTTTTGGGAATCGATGCAGATGAGTGAGCTGGCAGGCATTGTGTCAGGTAAGTGGGTTACGAAGAAAATCAAAGGCGGTGTTCTGGAAAGCGCCTTCCTTAACCAAGCGTTGCTTGGATTAAAGAACGTACAAATCTGCTCACTGGGTGCTTTCTCCGAGGACACTGAAATGGTTGGGCGAGTAGCGGATATGGATTTACAATGGTAATCACGGATCCCCATATTAGTGTATGAACCAATCTTAGCCCATGCGGTCGGTTTAGCAGCTAGAGGTTGCCAAAGCGAGGATAAACCGACATGGAAGAAGTCGATGTCAGTCTTGAAGCTCCTCCATGTGGGAAGGGTTAGCCTGCGAAATTAAGCGATAGCCGAAGGTCGGCTTCAGTGAAATGAGAGCTAGAGTCACCGCCTCATATCAGCGAAGTAAAGGCAGCGAAGGAAATTTCTGCGAAAATGGAGGGGCGTTTGGATGCCGCGATATACGCGTTTGGTACGTTATTTAAAAGACTTTATAAAATTAAAAAACATGAAGCTTGCAGCAGCAAGCTTCGTTGTCAACACCTACTCACTCATACCGAGGACTTTTGCGGTAGGCGTTATTTAGTAGCATTGAGTTGATCTGGGGATCTTATTCGAAGATTCCGAAGCGGAGCGTGGCCAGAAACTTTGCTCTGATATTATCTATTATACATCTTTATATTATCACGTTACTTTAGATGTCGAGGGAACCATATTCTGGGTTCTATATACTTCTGCTTTATAAAAGGTTTCTCTGTTATTTCCATAAAAGAGCATAATAGCCCTACAATAGCTTCCTGCGGTGGGGAACCCAGTGGGTGCAGCGCTGGTTCCTTCTCCCCTAGGGAGAAGCCTCATCCAAGTCTCACAGAGCCTCAGAAAGCGGCCCGCTTAATTTCCTCGGGGAGTTTAGGGTTTAATGATGCTTGAGGCTGTACTTTATACTGGCAATTTATTATTAAACTTAGAAAACTTAGATGTGTACATTCTTATAACTTAACTCACATATAAATTCTTACATCTAATATTTGCATAATATAGTTATTCATAGATACTCTTATAGCATACATGGATTCTGGAGAATTATAAGGCATTGGTTATATTATCAATCTAAAGAAATGCCTTCACGGATCCGAGAATAGCATTGAAGCCTTGATGCTCAGTTGTGCATGCATAAGCCACATGGCGATAGGCGCCGATTACAAACTTTGCTTGATCGCCCACAGGTGGCGACTTCATGCAGCCAGTATAAACATCTACCGTACTTCAGGCATTCAACATCATCCTACATTGGTTATGTTTAATACCGATACCTATTTTCTTGAATTTGCTTGTACTACATGTCTTTTATACTCAAAAGATTAGACAAAGACCAACCATGGTTGGCATTTTTAGATAACCTCTGTCTTAGCAACTGGTTGGCGGAAGGTTCACAAGATCGACTTAACACGAGGATGGTAAGCAACCTGTTTTTAAGATTGTGGCGAAGATCTTCGGGAACTTCACTTCAAACTAGCATTACCTAATACCCAAAATATCTTAAAAATCTCAAGCAGGTCCACCACCACTCAAATACCGTTTCAACCTTAATATTTCTAAAACTTAGGTAACTGCACTATCTTGGTAGTTTAAATTCTTGAATGCAAGACAAAAAACAGTCATGGCATTGCTTACTTGGTCCTGGGATTCACACGGGGTGGCAATCGAGGCCGTCCGAGACACGGCGGAATGTGGCATCGATTGCCACACATGCTAACAAAATCTATTCACGCCAATCCGCCCTTTTCATGACTGCCAATGTGAACAGGTGGCTCCTTCATCACACTTCAAATGGGTCGCTTTTGGCTGCTGTAATTGCTCGCCTTCTTGGCTGGAGTCCGTCGGATATGAAAATTTTTCTGTAAGCTCGGCATTTTTCTCGTTTGCACTTCTCTACAAATTCTAACCTGCAGCAGACGTGAAGATTAATCGATTCTTTGAAACAGGTTTGTGAAACCTGCAGAGTTCAATATTTGATTGACGTAGAAGATCTACCAAAATCCAAGCAAGTTCCTAGTCTCTTTGCTTTCATTCTTTGGTCGCTGCCGTATTTCCTTCATTCTTTTTCATATCTTATCCTAGGTATACTTCAATCTTTGTGAATCCGCCGTTTCAAATATTTCTCGGGTTTTGCCCTGTTTCATCTTTTCAGCATATTGTTATTACACTCATATTATATATTTCTTGAATCTGCTGCTACTGTAGAAGGTTATGGCAGTTCTGCACGTTATCTCCAAGCCACAGCCGCCCTGGATTGGTAAACATGGTTTATAATCTTTCTGTTTGCAGCTTTAGGACTATTTGCTATGAAAGATTCGGCAAACCTGTAGTCTGATATTACAGCAATATCCGTGATCCCTTCCTTCAAAGCCTTGCATGGACCTTTCTTGCTGCAATCATTCATTATGCTACCACAAATACATTTCCCCAGCAAGCATTTGAGGAAATAATACTTACTGCCAGAGTATTAGCCAAGTGGCTGTTTCTTAGTTTTTGGTCTAGGTTTTGAGCAGTGATACGCAATGGAAAAGCCTCAACATGGTGGCAGAACTGTGTTCTTGGAAGAAACAAAGGAATGGATGGAGAGTGTAAGGGGAAACATAAAATTTAGAAGCATACCATGTTCAATACAATACTCAACTTAAGGATGCAAATGGTCTGATGGATTATGCAAGATCTGAGCGAAAAAAGGCCTGCAGACCTATTCAGAAGATACAGGATTCTACGTGCAAAATTGCATTGAATATGCTTCGGAAGAGCTTTATTCTGTAGAATGGGATGTGATTATAGTAGATGCACCTAGGGGTTATTTTCCTGAAGCTCAGGAAGAATGGAGTTATCTTCAGCGCTGGAGTTATGGCCAGAAGCAGATCGAACAACCGCACAACTCATATTTTTTGTGCATGATGTAGAACCAGTTGAGAGAGGACCTTTTTGCCAGGAATTTTTGTGCTCAAAATATCTGGCTGAGAACCCTACTAAGAGGTTATGGCATTTCCATATACCGCCAAGCTCAATCCCAAATCAAAGAGAGTTCTGCTGATTTTTCTGCTGGGTATGCTTGGTCACGATCTGATTGTTTCACATACTCTTAGCCTACAGGTGAAGAATTTTTGGTACTTATTGGGGATCAGCAAAACAAGAAAAATCATTAAGCAGGTTGCTTTCCTTCCAAAACTTGCAAAGAACGTCATTCTTCAGATATCTTTTAACTTATAGGTATTCTTTTAATGATTATTTTTTTCAATCAAGTTTGCAACTTGTAGAAATGATAGCATGGTACTTAAATAAATCCGTTTGTTCCCATCCAAACGCAACGATTTGTTGTGAAAAATGGGTATGTTATAGCCATGGTATAATGGTGCTATATTTTAGAAATATGACAGCATATTTCTGGTTGATCAACGGAAACACAGAATTTATTTAGTGACAGCATTTTCCCATGATTATTTGGGTATAACGCATCGGAAAAAAAAAAAGGGACCCAACGTTGACACATTCCGGTTACAATTGAAAATATCCGATTTGGATGCATACATGCAGAAATTGCACATGTGAGCATGGAAAAAATTATGGTAAAAGTAAATAGGTCGTGGTGTAAAATCTAATTAGTTTGTAGTAATAACCATCATTGTGTATTTTTTGGCACATTTTATATTGTGTTCTTGGCCAAGATTTTCTAAACAATAACATGCACACTCCTCAAAAAACAATTCCCTCTGAAATTGCCAAACATCACAAACAAGGGACAAACTGGGGGTTGTGTGAAACGTGGTACAACATCAGAGGGTCACATTGTGAGCAAGGTTCAAAATTAAAAATTACGCTAGCCAACAAGTTTACCTACAAAAGTTAGCCTCAAACATATTTTACATCAAATCCTACACGAAACCACTAATTTTGAAATATCTAGCATATAAGAATACACGAAACCCTAGTCAATTTGACTAAATACACATATGGTGCCCCTAATATTCCTGTACACATCAAATATGAATATCGTATTTGTATATAGAACACATTGTCTGAACATTTATACTCATTATTCGTTTTTGTTCCGCGCTCTTGATTTTTTACACATGTTTGATAGCTACCTTTGGTGGAGGAAAAGAAAATAAAGGGGACCCAGTAAGCCACGACTGCTCTTCTTCGAATGATCGTGCCTTTTCTGCTATCGCAAAGCTATTTTGGCACTCCAAATTTTTCCTTTTTTTTCGCATTTTGCAGATGGTTTGATGCTAGATTCAAGTTTTCGATTTGAGACGAAGGAAAGGGAGAAAAAAGGGCAGCTATATGTTTTGAATGATGTCAGACATTTAACTATGCATGTTGTTTAGGCGGGATGCCTTAGCTGCACTACTTTGATTTTCTAGCTCAAGTTTGATTTCAAAAATTTTAAGTACGAGCAATTTGTATCCAAATAGGACGTGTAATATTTCGCGGCTTTGCCCTATGCTCCATTTCCTCTTCCCAGCATGACGTTCTTTTTGGCTATGCAATGGACGCCGCACCTCTACTGGCGGTGTTGAATGCAAGCGTAGTTGCAATAACGTTTCCACCGGCATGGCCACAAAAGCAAAATAAAAACACGAAAATATGCATTTAGGCCGCGGTGCTTCTTGCATTATCGGTTATGGAACATGAAAACACAAGAAAAGCATCTTGTTTTTAGTTCCAAGAAGCACATTTGCCTCCTGCTCTACTGGAAGTAGCGTGCATTTGGGACTAAAACCTCGAGCTACACCATCAAGCAATAAACTTACCAGGGCCACGTAATGCGAAAGAATAAACTGCGGATTCGAAACATAAAACATGACACCAGCAGGTTCTATTCTATATTTTTCCAATTAAATTTCCTCTAAAACCTCTTTTGTTTCGCGTGCATATTCATCACAGTGGTGCCTTCGGATATGTCGAACTGGATTGGATAGGCATATTTCAAGATATCATATATTTGTTGAATGGCGATACCGGTTTGTGGTATATGTCTCCCACAAGTTAGAGATTTTGCTATATAGGCGAGATTGGTGAAATACTATCACGGTTTGGGTGGAATGTGCTTATTGGTGTTAATTTACATTTGTCTGCGGGTAGCCACAATTAGAGGGGCGAGGGGAGAAAAATGGGCTCTTCTTTATGTATCCTCATTGCAAAATATACACCAAAATAAAAGGGGGTTTTCAGGGGGAACTTAATTAAAAGTATAGAATGAAATGGTTTGTGTTGTGTTGTGCTGTTTTGTCCAGAATTTGGCCCCTTCGAGGCCTTGGAATGTGTGCATATTATGCAAAACAAAGAAGCAAGGCACAATAATTCCATATGTATAGGAGGACAAAGCAATTACATAACATCAATTTAATGGTATAGTAGAATATTATTGAAGGCATTGTGCTCACATGTAGGCATAGATAAATACATAAAACCATTCTTTATCATAACAAGAAATTTATCGCGACGGCCAAGGCCGCTGCGGACATTTCTCTCTATCGATTTTCATTCTATTCTATTCTATTCTATCGATTTTCATGTATTATGGAAGTGACTTCCCTCTATTGGCTCACTTACTAATTAGAACTCGGTTTACCCTAGATTCTATGAAGGTTCCCTTACGTGCCATAGGGATTCCCATGATTCTCGTACGATTCCTCTAGGTTCTCCAAGATTCTCTTATGATTTTGTTGGGTTCCCCAAGATTCTATAAAGATTACCCCATTCTCTTAATATTCTGATGCATTCTCTAATATTCTATGAATCCCTTAGATTCTCTAAGATTCTATCAAGATCCTCCTAGATGCTCTAACTTTCCTCTCGATTCCCTTAAATACCAGAAGATTCCCCAATAATATATAAAGTTTCCCATAGATTCTCGAAGATTCTACGAAGTTTCTCTAGGGTTCTCTAAGGTTCTATAAGGATTTTTTTAGAGTCTCTTAAGATTTGTCTAAATTCCTAAAGATTCTCTCAAGATTCTCTAAGATTCTAGGAATACTTCACATAGGTTCTCTAAGATTCCATGAAGATTCTCCATATTTCAATGACATTGGCTGTAAGAACTTTGAAGCAAATGTGAAGATGATACGCGATTATTGGAAAGAACTTCGACGAGAAGTATCCAATGGCGTGGGGTTCTCCTTGATCAGACTCAATCATTGTGGGATATGGTTGTTGGAAGAAGAGGCAAGAAAAAAGAAGATTTCTAGAATGCTACAGTGCCACCTCATCCTTTCCACATTAATTATAGTGCCACTTCTTGGCACCAGCTTTAACCTACTCAACAAGTTCGCACACGTGTCAAGGTTTTGGAATAGAATGTTGGATAACAAAATGTTGAGGTGTCAATTTTTAGAAAGAATTCATTGGTAATAAATACGCCTTGGGACATGTGTCAAAAAAAGGCCTTAAAAGTGTTCAAAACGTTATCTAAACTATATTATCCAAAGTGTCAGAAATAAATAAGCCTTTGGACACGTGTCAAAAAATGGCTTTAAAAGTGTTACAAACGGATAAGCCTACGTGTTCACAAAACAAACATGGATCCTTAGAGAATATTCTATAGGAATCTTGCCTATCTCTACATATGTAATTCAGTTTGCAATTTTTCATTTTTGTTTTTGTTCCTTCCCTGAATTTTTACCAGCATTTGCCAATCTTTTTTTTCTTTTAACCGCATACGAGTCACGAAGATCATCTATTAGTTAAAATGCAGGCTTAAAGCTCGACTACCGCGATACCCTAGCACAAAAGCAGGCTTCTCGCGGCTACCCTAGCACTTTGTGTGAGGGCCTCTGTTTATATCCTTGGTTTTGCTTAGAAATTTCTCACTGAAATTTACGTCTATGTGTCGATGTAAAGGCCAAAGTGATCTAGATTCTTCTTTGGGCGGATTACTTCGCGAGCATGCAAAGGGGCATCAAAGTTTTGCGTTGTTTTAAGTTTATCTAGAAATTAGTATTATCTGGCAATAGAATCAGTGCGGACATGGATCTTCTTTGCTTTTGGATTTTCTTACGTGATTTACGGATCAATGCGGTATGTGTATTCTTTAGGTTGGAAGCTGCCTTGGCTTAAACAGGATTTATGTTATGCCAAATAGCGATGCTAGGATCTTCAATGCGAGAAAGAAATATTGTTTTGATGATTTTGAAAAAGCAAAGGGATGCTCAGATGATGCTCAAAAGGCAATAAGTTAAATCTAGAGTTCAATGTGGGCGACAATAGGATTAAATCTAAGAGTTGGAGCCAGGCTGCCGGAGGAAGAAAGAAAAGAAGGCGACCCTCCGGCAAAGCGACCCATCAGCTTTGGAGGTATGTGTCATCTTTTCTTTAAAGGCTACGGTAGTGCTTGAATCAAAATTTTCTTCTGAGACCTAAGATCGAAGCGATCACGAGTTCGATTTTTGCTTCTTCAAAAAGCTCTTGATGCGGTAGTTTGCTTCCCGTTTTGAAAAGATGAAAAGTAAAGAGGAGAAATTAGCGTTCCTTTGTAGCCTCACCCGCCAGACTTCTGGCCATGGCCTGCTTCAAACAGTCTACTTTCGCGAGATCCTACATAAAAGGCAAATGGTGAACTTTGATTCGCAGCAGATAATTTATTCAGCTATGGGCAAGCTGATGGGTGGGCATCATTTTTGAGGTGCTCACACTTTTGAACAAGGGTGTTTTAGCTTCGTTACTCATTCTCTCTCACTTCTTTCAAAAGCCTCCCAAAATTTCAGAAAAAAGTGGCTACATAAGCGTTCCATCATCATCATTATTAGCCATGTTAAAATCCTGCAGCCATCCGTAAAGTAATTTGATCGCTAACTCATTTCATCCCACAAGACATCATACCAAACCGGTAAAATTAAAGGGCTCTTATTCTTTCCTCTTCGATTATGGATAAGGCATATGACTAATAAACAATGGAGGAGGACCACACATGCGCATGTCCACTAAGATACAAAGATGGAGGACTGATAGCGCGCCAAACCAAACATTGGAAAAATGGGACCAACTTATTTACGTGGTGTCTACATTGATGCTTATCAAGTCAAATCTATGAGAGAATCCACTATGAATACTACATGTATCAATCTAATATTCCTCATAAACATAACCTCTAAATGGCTCCTGTTAGATTACGGATCAGAGTTCTTTACCCAAGGATGAAGTTACATTGTCTATAGTGGAAGATCATCAAGTCGACACACCAATGTTTTGCGCTGATAAAATCATGGGGTTTAACTTCCCGCGTAAGTGTATGTCGAAATGCCTGAAAGCATTTTGCTTTCTTTGCATTGATTATCTTATACAAGGTGGCCGCGCGATAAATTTCTTGTAGCAATTATCCTTCTATGAGTAAGCGGTTTCAATTTACGTTACATGCTTAATTTCTTCCTTAAAAATTATAATTGGCATGACCGCGTTACATCCATCGCATTTATAAGCGGACACATGCATTTATTCGCGACCGATAATACTTGCATTTAATACCGCAGCGTTAACGGAAGTGGGCCTGTGGTAGGCAGGATTTGAAGCGACTAAATTTTGGAGAGATAGCGAGGAAGAACCCACACTATGGATCTCTTGGGGCGCTTACTTCAATTCCTAAGCAAAATCGATTATAAAAGCGTTGCCTTACCATTTACTGGGACACTTGCCCGAATCCTTAAGCCTGACCTCAATCGGGCCAGTTTCAAGGCGAAGCGATATAGTAGAGCAAATTAAGCCACCGCACAATCGTTCTTAAAACAAAGGAAAAGAAGGGGGTCAAAAGCTCACGTTTCTTCGGCACCGAGGCTCCATGCTTGCAATAAAAAAACTCTGTTCACAAATCAATGCTACGTTCTAAAATTTCGTGATGGGGAACATCACGAAGGATCAATTTCAGGCCAAATATTTATTCCACTTTATTATTAAAGCTTGAAACCCGAGGAGAAGCGGGGCTACGAAAGAAATGGCGAACATTATGGACTCAGATGCACGTGGTCTTCTCTCTCTATCTTCCTTTCAGTCAGCGTCCTAATATCGTCCGCGAGGTGAATTATCGTCCTTTTGCACTTACTTTTTGAACTTGTAGCCCATCTTTGGCGGTTTGTCGTAACATATGTCGAAATTAAGTTCTCCTTTGAATTGTTGCAGCATTATGATCCCTTTTTTTGTGAAATTATGTTGTATGGTTAAAACTTTTGTTTCATGCAATGCCAATGACGTAATTTCACCATAGTGAACAAGCATGGCTCAACCCAAGGAATTGCTATTGTGCGACCTCAGTTCTTTGATGGATTTACTTGCCAACATGTCGAGGCCAATTGACCCGGTGTCCATCTTTACGTTTTCCATACATTGCCTATTGCCGATGGTGGTTCTATGATAGGGTGCTCACCTATTTAACATCAATAGTTCTTGACCACTAATTTCAATAACATACCAGTTGCCTTTTAATGGTTTGAAATTTAACATATCTCAATAATGCCTTTAGATATTAACCATATATGCTATAAAACTAGAAGCGTATGCGTGATCAGAACATGATGTCGTCGAAACACCAAGCTCGGTTTATAGAAGCGTATATGTACGATTCTAATAAAAGTATATTCCCGAAAAGTATGGACATTTTAGATGAAAATAAAATTAGGAAACAGTGGAATGTTTGAAAATGCTAGTAGGAGATGTCTTTAAATGAAGACGTAATGTGGAATTTTCGCAAGCATCATCCTTGATCCAACATCCTTTATGCCAAAATTGTGCATCACGTTGAAGAAGATTACAAAGGCCTATTAATAGGACATATACCCATATTACTAGCGGTATTCTTGTTTCTTAACTTGTCATTTTCGGGAGTGTAAAGTGAAGATAAAGGGGCCAAATTCATTGATCTAATGCGCTTATCAATCAATGAACTAAGCGGATCAGGAAAGTGTTATCATATCACAATAGTAACATACTACAGATTACAAGATCCTACTTCATATCCCATAAAGGTGCAGCCACACTTGCCTTAAGAGGAACTCTATAAAGGGAATTCCTATGACAACATTGAGCGTAAAATGCAAGAGAAGATTGCATTTGATATCATGAAATCATCATTCTAAGTTACAAATTGATGTTGAAAAATAATGTGACCATATCATTGCCATAGATAAGATTGCTTGTTGGATTTGGGACATACCTCACGGCTGCAATTGTGTTTTTACTTTCTATAAATTGGATCAAATGTCTTTATCGCATTTATTCCCAATGCCATGTACAAATAAGGATAGGAATTATTGTTTTAATTGCTATTTATTTGGTAAAATATATGTAACAAATATTTTTGTTATTCCATCATTAACAATTTAAAGCTTAACACCAATTTCGATATAAATCCATTTGTATGAGGCCCAACACCATTATTCCATCTCACACATGCTACCTTTGTGATTAACCATCTATAATAATGCACATTACATCAACACAATGGGTTTTCCTAGCTGCCAATGTCTATTTAAAAATGTCCTTGAGTGTTGGAAGTTTACCGCTGGCGAAGGCTTTGCAAGGGCGATAAACAAACTTTGGAGAAATAAGAAGCCTTATTTAACATACTCAAATTTGACATGAATTATACCAACGTGGAGAGCTCCAATGCACAGGCTGCAAAATAGTTGCAATAATGAAATATTTTACAAATTAAATTCGGAGTTACGATGGCTATCTTGAGAAATACCTTAGAGACTAGATTTCCTAAACAGGAGTTCAGAGTCCAAAAACAATAGTTAAAAATCCTTTCTTTGAATTCTCAATTTGTTTCAAGCTCAAAATACCTATCGATTGGAATGCATTATATAATCCAAGGAGCAAGTAGCTAAGTGAAAATAGGAAATCATATAGTGGATTAATAATGTTAAAAGCTATTTATTGTATTCAAATTAGGCATCGCGAGACATACCCTGTGACATATCTCTTTGGAATGATGCGGACCAATGAAGCAATCAAAAGTGACCCGGTAATGAATATTGACCAGTAGCAATAAACATTTTTTTCCATCCTTTTGAGAGCAGGTAGTTAAGAGATGCATTATTTAGCTCATATATTCTACGCTGTGAAGTTCACATCTCACCATTCTGGCAAAACTTCATATCTGATTGAAACACATCATGCAAAGCATTGGCTTCAAATTACTTGATCTATTAAAAGCTTCAAAGTATGACAAACCCATCTTCTTCTATTATCCCGGATATAAAGCCCACGGCTATGGGAGGCAAAACATAAGCAAATTGAGAACTTAGAAAAAGCATTAGCCAGTCATGGGATGCCCGTGTTAGATGAGAGCTTGCATGCGAGAATAGTTCCAACTACCGTAGTTTGCATCAATTATCACGGGTGCCCATTGAAAAATGCATATGTTTATCCATTTACTTGAAAAGGACCATGAGAATGCAATTTCAAACTTGCATAGCGCTTCAAAAATAAAATGCCTATAAGGCTCTAAAGCACCCCTCTTTTTTTATCAGATGTAAAACTATATTTGCAATGGTGCGGCGTGAAGGTGGGCGACATCTTACAAAGACTATGCAGCCCGATGCATCACAATGGAACAATGCGGAAAACAACCCCAAAGGATCCGGTACCCACAGGCTGAAAGCAAAGAGACCTTGTTAGGATGCTTAATTCAAATGTGAACACATGATGTCTGCTTGATAAGCCAAAGAGACCATCGATTGCCCATTACAACATGATTGTAGTTTACAGAGTATGTAACGTTCCACTCCCATTCCCATCCCAGTCGTGACTTCAAGCTCCTACTAATGAGTTACATTTATCCAAATTATGCAAGAAAGCATTTGCGTACATATCTATAAAAATATGCCTTATCATCCTATGGTTCACCTTATCATGTCAGGATTTCATGTCATTGCATCTCTTTGGGAAGCCCTTTGGTCACACCATTTGTTTTCTATTTTAGGGCTGCAACCATATCATCACTTCCTCCTAGATTTGTGGCTAAAGCACGTGCCATATAATTTTTCCTGTTTGAATCTTACCTACGATGTTTCCTTGTTGTCATGTTAGAGCTTGGCCTTCTTGGGGCAATACGTATTTCTTAACAATCAAAAGTGACGAGATACTTGAAATCATTTCCGTTGTATAAATATGTCTTTTTCATCTAAAAGCAGTGTAAGCAAAAGAATGCAGTATTGCTTCCCATTTAGTGCAGGAAACAAGTCTCAATACGGCTTTAAAAAAACAATGTAAAAACCATGAAGAATCTAAAATACCATCGGACATAAAATCAATTAATAGATTCGGCCACATATTTGAGTGCATCACCACAACATGGCGTCATTAGCAATGTAGAACTCCAAATCATGACTCACGAAGATATATAGAGTAATAGCATGAAAGCATTACATTCAAGCGGTCTTACACTCATTTATTTACATTACCAAAATTTTCTTCTTTTGTCCTCAACAATTTGCATTCAAAGCATTCAAGTGAGCAAGCAAATTTGAAGAAACAAATCAAGATAAAGAAATAGAGTGAAGTCTGAGGGCATCTGGCGGAGCTAAGAATTTTACATTCTGCATTTTACTTCATCATATACTATGTGTTTTGTAAAGATTTGAAACAGGTTTAGCGGTGTATTAAAGCGAAGGTCTTTTTAAGCAAGGTGAGCTTTGTTAGAAAAATGGATAACTTAAAGATTTTAAATTAAATGCCCACGAAAGCAAAAATGGAGGTAGAGATTTACCCGCAGGAGATGAAACAACCTTTCGGGCCTCATGCGGTTGGTGAAAGATTATAATGTGAAATGATGATTCAAAGCAAGACCAAATCCAGGGCAAATGCGAATTCGAAGGCAATATTCATTTCATGTCCCTTGCCCCAAATGCATAGTAGTGAAGCGGTGGATCTCAACTTGTTTCTTGCCCAGACACGGTTTCCCTTGACGAAGATCACGTAGGCGCGGATCCACGTATTTCAAGATTTGAGGTAATATCTTATCCTGTTGATCGTTGATCGTGAACTCACGGTAGAAAAATGCATTGCAATGAGGTGGTGGTAGTGAAACCCGGTGTGATGGAGGAACGGCGAACTTTCTTTTGAACACGGTTTCCCTTGACGAGAAGATCACAGGCGCCCGGATCCACGTATTTCAAGATTTCGAGAAAGTTATATCTTACCTCATTGTCACGGGTGAGTCGCGGAGCTGTTAAGAAAAATGCGTACTTTTGTGAGGGTGGTATGACCAAGAATCGTAAAGCTGTGAGACGATTGTGATGAGGAAGAATTAAGTAGAAAGCGAGGAAGATCATGTAGGTGTCCGGTCTCGCAATTTCATTCAAATTTTGCAATCAAAGCGGCAGCATAGATCATAGAAGGAGCCCGGCCGAAAGGAAGGCATACATGGAGGCCGGCCCGAAAGGCGCCGCTGCGGCGTTCATCGTTCCATGCGGTTGCCACGAACAATTACCAACACCTTACCGAAATAAAAAAGAAGATGTGTTGCATTATTAGCGTCCCTAAGGCTAAGCATTCAAAGGTGCACCAAAAATTCCGGACTAGGGAAATATGGGACCTACATAATTTTTCATGCCAGCAGGACTTGGGATGGACTTGGGATCTAAGCGGCATGATATGGTGCGGTATCCTATCTTTTGAAAAGTTCTTGGCGAAGAGTAGGAGTGATCTTCCTAAAATTCCATTTTGCACCATAGGGCTATTTGAGGTCGAGATATAACAAAGGAAATGTAGAATTGGGCCTAGAATTAAACTCCATGAGAACAATTGCAATTACTAGGGCGGTTGCAATTCTTGGACTACATGCTTGGTGAGAAATGGTGAATGATTTCAGCGGACCTCTTAAACCACAATGAGGGAGGTATTGCGCTCTTCAATTTGTTCAGTTTAAACAACCGATGTGGAGTAAGGGTAGCACATGGAGTGGGGGATTGTTGATAACCATGGAAGCTACCTTTATAATGTTAAGTCTTGAGCGTTATATTGTCTAGTGCATAGGCCGACATGTCTCGAATATCTGAGGGAACCTAATCTAAGATAGGGTCGATGGACCATATTAACTTGCTTTGACAATGCAATGCGATTAGAAAAAGAGGAGGCTAGCTTTGCCAAAGGGACATCCATTGTATATCTGAAGAAAGTTGAAGCAAACAACAATATATCAAACTAAAGGGATCAGCCCAGGTGCCAAGTTTATATATATGGTTTGGCGGATTCCATTTGAGCCCGTAATCAAAGGGTTTAGTGCCTCCTAAGGGGCTTGTTAGAAGAAGGGGCGATTTGGAATAACCGCGCTAAAGATTAGGTGTGGCGTGGGGCGAGACCCTAATCAAAAGATACAAACCACATTTTATAAGAGTTACGAACAATAAGAATGAATCTATGTATTACAAATGAATCTTTCTTGAACAAATAAATTGTGGTGTTTTTCTTCAAAAATCGACAAATAATCTCTAGTTTATATTCAAAATCCGATTGGAGCATGACACTTACCCAGGCAAATTATCACAGTTAGAGCTCTGGGGATTTTGAAGCTGTTAGAATACATGAATGCGTTGACAATGGCCATATGAACAATTTTTCAAAACTTCGAGGGGTAGATCGTGAATTATGACAAAACATAAGGATATCTAATAGTTTTTCCCTATTTTATGTTATTCATTGACATGTATTCTTATAAATGTCGGGTGATAAATTTGTTGAATTCATAGTGGTTGAGATGAAAAGCAATGAACAGGTTTCGTTAGGCATCTTCTCTAGCCTACGATCGGTCTGTTTTTCTTCGGCTCCTTTAGCGATGGGTCATCGAGGATAGCATTTCTATTCTTCAGGCTTATTCACACAAATATCACTTTCGGCTTGGTGACTTGATGGAGGCACGCTGTTTGGAGTTACCGAGAATTTTCCACACTACTCCTTGAGGCAAACACATGTAGGAGGTCGAGGAGAGGAAAATACACCGATTATGGAGTTCACCGCATCTCAATCTTGTGTGATTTCCTCTTGCCGAGTCAAAATCGAACTCGAAGTAACCACCAAATTAGACACCAATGAAGCACGAGCACAAGGATGATTGTTTGCCATTTGCCAAGCATGGGAGTTTGAAACCCGGGCCTTAAGCGTCGATACATATCTGCGGTGGAAAGGCTGGCTGGATTAAGCTGAAAGACAGAGGAAAAGAATCAGCATTAAGGAAGCCTTTGGTACGCAAAACCATCATAAAGCGGAGTCCACGATTGTTAGTACCATCAGCTTGAGCACAAAGCCGGAGACAACTAGAAGAATCATGCCTTAGCTCGAATCTGGGTAGAATCTCACTGTAGCCCGGCAACCCAATTTGAACAGCCAGCATTTTCCACAAAAACCTTCACGACCTAAATTGTCATTGGGAAACCTAATTAATCAAGGAGTTGCATAATGAAGAGGGCATAACTCTAAGCCATGACCTATTCACGCCAGATAAAATTATCCAAAGAATTGAGGCCAAAAAGCTTCTGCGGCAACACAAAGTCATAAGCCACGAGCTCGATGTTGACTTGTTTGGTTTAGGACTTTACCGAGTCATAAGCAAAACCTAAGCTCTCAAGGTTGGCCAATTTGTCATAAACCACGAGCTATCTTCGACTCAGGATGTCAACCCTCCATGAGGCCAACGAATCCTAAATTTGCATCAATTAGCATGTCGCTCTTTATTTATACTAAAACCAGATTTTTAAGAAAAATCCTTAATTTGTCATTTGCATTTCGCATTCAGGGCATAAATCATAGTACAGAATCAGGGAAGGGAACTAGAATGTATCTGGGAGAAAGCGTTATCAAAGGGATTGATCGGTACATGAGCTTGGATGGATCGCGGATGGAAAAATTAAAATTTGGAAGCGGAAGTTAAGGGGGATGGAGGTCTTCAGATGGAGTGGAGCATTTAGTTTCTTGTGAGAAGCATGGAAGAGGCGATTATCGGGATATAGCGAGATACACCAACAAGCCAATCGAATCCGGACGCAACTTGGGAATAAGTAACACAGAATTTTGGTCCTTGATGTCCGGCATTTGGTATATTTTACAAACAACAAATAACTAAGGAAAACTTCGATGGACATTAGCTACACTCACTTTAATCACGTAAAAGGTCATTTCATAGCTACTAAATGAAATTCAAACCCTATAAAATTCATAAACTTATGGTATGGCAGGATAACCAGCAACATAGGTACCTCTAAGTCTCGGCCATCAAATTCACAACACCAACCTCTATTGTGGTATGCACCGTCTAAAATCTTTGATAAAATTGTAAATTTTGCTTTCCGCCATGAGCCTCTAGTGTTCAGGCAGTCTGTTCTTTCCTATGACCTTTTTCAATATAAAGTCCTTGATAATCATTCTGGAACACAAGCTTAGCGATAAAGCAAGTACCAGCGATGAAAGCAATCATTACCTTTGCTCTTAGCGTTTTGCTCAAGCCCCTTCCCAGCCGTAGTTGTACATGCATCGCGGATTGCTTAGCACCTAAGCGTTATGACAATGCAAGTAGCAAATAAAAACCACAATGCATTTAAGATGGATTCATTGGTGGAAGGCAGCCTCGTCACGAATAAACAAATAAGTAAATAGAGGTATTAAGGTTCTACACCGCTCGGTATATGATCTTCATGCATAATAAGGTATGCGTACGGTAGGCCTTGGTATTAGGCCAAAAGCGGTTTAACTCCGGCTACCCGGCTTTGAAATGAAAGGTGGCGGCAGTAAACATGCAATGAAAATAAAATAAGCATTAAAAGATAAAAGCGGGGCTATTAGGCGGCTTACGAAACCCGACCCGGCCACGAAGGATCTATCTAAAAACCGGTTAAAGTCACGAAGCTGCAGATTTTGCCTACACCGAAAACATAAAGAATGAAAATCTCCCGAAAATAGATGGATTTAAAGCGGCCTGATCCGTTCTATGACATGCAAAAGAAAAAAGGGGGATAAAGAGGAGAGGCTAAAGGAAAGCGAGGAAAATTCATGTTGCGGACTTACCCTCTTGAGAAGGTAAACATTGGCTTCCTTACACGGCGCTAGTTTTGTCACTCCCCATTCCCACTCAAATGTTGAAACATACTCGGAAAAGGACTGTGAGACGGTCTAAATTGTTCAATCCATATATGGTTGAAAGTACATGCAATCATAAGAATCGGTGCACCCTAAATCCACGTTAGATATGGAGATTTAGATTAAACCCATTTAAGGGTACTGACTTTAAAAGCGGATCAAGAGTCATATGAGACAAAGAAATCCGGAATTTGAGGTTAAAGGAATGGTACTCAAAGGAAAAGATTCTACCTTAAGCTTTCTTTCCTTCGACTCCTAAAAGCCGATTGAGCTTCCACGCTGATTGAAACCCTATAATGGGAATGCGGAAGGGTTTGCTTCTTGGTTCTATCGATGCGGAGCCGATACGGAGCCTTGAAAGCTGACTGCGAAGAGGTGTAGCGGCGAATGGTCTATACCCTACCGGATCCATGCGGGCGCATTTCCAGCCACCACCCTAGCGTTTTGAATGCGCTAGAGGCGGTTTTCATTACCAAACTGTATCGTCCTGGGATTTTGGCAATTAAAAACCCCCTACGATCACGATGTTGATTATCACGGGTTCAACATGAACGCGAAGTCCGGTGAGGAGATGGAATTACTGCGGACGAGCTCTGTTTCTTTAAGGGTGCATCAAATCGAGAACTCAACAACTTAGCGTCACGAAATATTCGAGTTGGTAATGGCGCCATGAATGCCACGGCGTTTAACGTCGACTCCGCGAAATATTCGAGTTTATTAATGGCCGCAATAAATGCCTTATAATCAATGAGTGCACACGTGCCATGTTTTAAGTATTTTTAAGGAACAAAATAAGAATATAGTGTGATGACATAGCTTATCATAGTGTTGGCTATTAAGAAAAAATGGATCGTAAAGAATTGTATAAATAACTTTTGTCCACTGATGTTTTGAGATCAAAATGTTCACAGCCTTTAAAGCCAAAAGCCAAAGCGTTGATGCCATAGCAATTCTTGGGTAAGGGCTTTTAATGTAACAAGCCCATGAAAACAAATTGAGTGCAAAATAATGATACAGTAAACTGGCGGTATACAAATATGCCTATAAATTTTAGCATAAAAGAACTGTCGCCTTCCCTTTGGCCTTTTCTCATGCTTGTGAAGGGTCCTGCAGTATAAAAGTGGCCTAATTTTTCAACTTCTCTTTCTTATTAAAATTTGGATTAACAGATTGAATAACTAAGTACTCACTAGGACATCGGACCTGCACCAAATTTATAGGCCACCACACTTGTGCAGATTCAAGCACAAACTTTCAAAATATTCCAACAAATTATATTCGAGAATCTGCCATATTGCAAAGGTGATGATTAAAGACAGAAAATCTTATTGACTCGGTTGAATTGAATTATAAACAATATCGGAGTTGTTAGGTCACAAGTTGTAAATGGAGAAATTAATTTCTCTTTTATAAAAGGCTTTTAAAGTAGTAAAAATATGCATAACATACACACCACCGTACCTCCAACATTCACAATAATAGTGATCAGAACATAAATTCTTTTACAGTAGAAGGGCCAAGATCGACAAAAAATTCCAGTTTGTGCCAATCAATCGAAATTGTTTAGAAGGCAAAGATGCAGTCATAAAGCAGTCGATTGGATTGGCAGTGCCAGAATTTAGGCAGTAATGAAATTACATAAGGAAGTCAAAGAAATAATGCCATACCTTGGCCCAGGAAGAGACAATCCAAGTACTTTGAAATTTGGCAATCACCTAAAAAGCAAGGATGATGACGAAATTTGAGCAAAGGGATGCTTCAAATATGTGAGGAAATTTGGGCTAAAGGATTCGCCAAATCCGCCTGCGTAGGCCACTACTAAACCTAGAATAGCAAGGACCAAAGCACAAAATAAAAGGCATCTCAAATTTGCTCTACCATTGCTAATTCTTGAGCTAAAATTGACGGCATAGTGTATCCCATCAGAAGCAATCCGACCTTTCCCGAGAATCTTTACATTCTTTTAGATAACTACGTAGTTATTATCGAAGACTTGTGGAGGAACACCTTTTGTTTGGGATATGGAGGCTAAGGAATTTTTTCCAGATTTTGAAGAAAAACTTAGCAACAGAATCGGTATTAGCCTTGCCAGTGGAAATGCCATTGGCGTCGTGCTTATGTAAGATTGAAATCCATTAGCTTATGCTAGCCGCATGATAAAACCTTCAAAGCAAGGGTATAACACTTATGAAAAAGATTGCTTTAGTGCATGCGCTAAAGAAATGAAGACATTATCTCATGGGATCACAATTTGTTGCCTGTTTTGACCAGCAAAATCAAAAAAAATATTTCAAGACAAGAAATTAGCAATGCACGTCAGTTGAAGCTTATTCACACTGTAAAAGGTTTTAAAGGGTTACAACTTGAGTACAAACCGGGAAGGAAATCCAAGTTACTGATGCTTTGAGTAGAGTATTCATTCACGCCATATCCATTGCAAAAAATGTCGATTTAGATGAAAACAAAATATATAAATGATCTTTCTTTTGTCATTCCCTATGCTAAGATAAAGATAGAAAATTATGGTAGACATCATCTTTTAGATTACATGATTCATAATGGTTTACTCTTATATAGAGATCGTACATGTGTTACACAGGCACATAGGTCAAGAATGATACAGGAATGTCAGAACCTCCATATTTCGGGCATAGAGTTATTTAAGATACTCTAGCCACTATGAAGGGACAATTTTATTGGCCTAAACTTGAAAGGGATGTTAACAATATGAAGGCATTTGTAAATGGCTCTGCAAAGCAAAGCTGTGGACTAGTCGGCCTTTCGATTCTGAGAAATCTTGGAAGCACATCACTATGAATTTCATCCAAGGATTACAGAAATCAGCTCATAAAAATGACTAGATTTGGACAGTTGTAGATAAGTTATCTAAACATGTTCACTTTATCCCTTGTAAATCGAGCATAACAGCTCCTCAGGCAAGCAAACTTTTCATGAAGAGATGCTTCGAATTTATAGAATATCTGGCGCAATTATAATGGATAGGGATTCATTATTTTGCATTAGATTCTTGTCAGGGCTTATGGAGAGTCTAGGAACAATCTTATAGTTTTCCACATCCTACAATCCTTAGACGGATGGGCAAACTAAGATTGTGAACCGTGTCATTGAGGATATCTTGCAAATTTATGTTGCAAAAAGACAAAGTCAATGGGAAGAGTATCTTTATCTTTTGGAGTTTGCTTACAATAACATTGCTCATTTCATCATTTAGAGACTTTTTTTGAAGTGGTATACTCTCTGGAATCTCCAATTATGAAAATAGGAGGTGAAGTGCCAACTTCAGATGAAGCAATAAGTGACTTTGCAGACATTGTACAATAAGTAAAAACCTGTATATAAGAAAATAAAAAAAATTATGATTTCTTGACTTGCAAAGAACCGAAGAAAAGTAGACTATGCAAAGGCCAATTGGTTTGGTTACATCTTCCTAAGAAATGTCTTTGAAAAATGGGTAGCAGGTACGTAAAATTGGCCCCTAGGTATTGTGGTGCATTTTAAGTTGATGACAAAATCGATAAGAATATCTATTGTCTGCACTTGTATGGAAAATGGACTAGCATCAATGGTGATGAGGAGGTGCTTGAAGCAGAAAATATACTTACTCATCAGATAAGATAAGATAGGTAGATATTTAGATTTTTTTTTTTTTTTTTTTTTTTTTACTTCCACAGAGACCAAATTGGCCATGGGACCCAAACAATAAAAGGGGCTTGGAAGCCAAAAAAGTACAAAAAAGGGACTTTCTTATCGAAGATATCTAGTTAAATTCAAATTTCATCCGCCTCCTGATGCAAAATGGTATTCTGAGGAACAACTTAAAGAATATAAAGCACTTGTGGATGAATATGAGCAAACTTGGTGAAAGGAATATATTGAATTGAATTGAATTGATTTTTTTCGTCCACAGAGTCCAATTGACCTATGGGACCCAATCATGGAGTACAACAAACGTACTACCTTCAAGATAAAAAACCCCAACCCTGAAAGTTTTTCGAGGGAAAAACTTTGGCGATGTAGGCATCTTTGGCTATTACAATGATACATTATGATATATTTTTTGCAATCGACATCGCGAGGGCATAAGCGGAGTGCATTCATCAGTTTCTTGGAGTAGGGCCCTAGCAGATCCACTGAAGGCATGCCTAGCAGCAAATGGAGCGGTTGGTTGGGGGGATCAACTCAGCATAGCGGGCGCGAATGTGGGTGAATGTTGGACAGTTCTGATGAGTGTGGCATTCATTCTCAATGGCATCCTATTTGCAACACTGACAAATTCTATCCTCCCTTGCCTCTCTAGCCCATCTGTCTGTCTCAAATCGGAGGCGATATGCACTTGTAAGAATTATGGCTATCAATATGTGTTTTTTCGGTGGCAAATGTGCACATAGGTAGTGTTGTAGGCCTCGTGTGAGCATGGGATTGATCTGGTGCTGGTAATGTATTGTCTTAACATGCTCTAGGGCATCAGCATCCTACAGCTTGCTGAGGAGGCAAGCATCAAAATACTGTCTCAAGTGATGGTAATCCTCTTCATTTTCTACATGAATTCACCTGTTCTGTTGCATCTAACTGTCTCAATCTTTTCCATAACTTTTCTCAATGCATAGTGTCAAAAGCCTGTGCAAAGTCGACGAAGCAACAATAGAGGTATTGGCGCTGCTGTGGATAATTTCTAGATTTCTTTTGGTCAAATTCTTTTGATATGCAGATAATGGATGTGGAATTAGATGGTTTATATATGTATTTTAGGTTTAAATCCTTAGGTACCATACTTGGATTCTGTTTGTATGTGCAATAAATGGCTCTAAAATTGCTAGGCATGTTGCATAATTGTTAAGATTACTTTTTAGTTCTTTTATCCTTTAACCTACCTTTCTAACTTTCCTTTGTGTTTAGGAAGTCCAATGTTCATATAAAGTTGTCACCAACTTCTGCACGTTCCTCTGTGCCATCCACCAAATTGGATGATTCACTATTTTGTAAATAGAAAAGACATGTAATAAAGTAGAAGTTGAATTTCACGTTTCTTGGGACTCCCAAAAAACATGAGTCTTTACTTAAAAGTACTCTATGGATAATCTATTCCCTAACATGAAAACAACCATATACCATTTCCTTCAACCATTATTTGAATTGGAGTTGGGTGCCATGCAAAAAATCTTGCTTATTGAACAATTTAGAGAGTCCAATGGTATAAAAAAAATATATTAGTATTATAGTCGTGTGGCAATTTCGCAGGCTGGCTTCTACAAAATAACACTCTGGACTACCACAATCGTCGGATTCGTCGATCCTATGACCCAGACCGTATGTTGGGACCTTTGGGCACCTCTCGTTTCACTTATAGTCATTTATAATTGGGGGCCCCTATGATTTTGAAATATGAAATACGAGTTCACCTAAGGCTTTGAGGGAATATTGAACCTCTATACGGCTTTGCCTAAGGTTTAAGAATATGAAATACGTGGGCTCGAACCTATATCAAAATAACTCAATGTCCCATGGTATAAAAAAAATCTATTAGTATTATAGTCGTGTGGCAATTTTGCAGGCTGACTTCTACAAAATAACACCCTGGACTACTACAATCATTGGATCCGTCGATCCTATGGCTTAGACCGTATGTTGGGACTTCTGGGCACTTCTCGTTTCACTTATAGTCATTTATAATTGGGGCACCCATGATTTTGAAATATGAAATACGAGTTTACCTAAGGTTTTGAGGGAATATTGAACCTCGATACGGCTTTGCCTAAGGTTTAAGAATATGAAATACGTGGGCTCGAACCTCTACCAAAATAACTCAATGTCCAAGAATATGAAATACGTGGGCTCGAACCTCTACCAAAATAACTCAATGTCCTAATAAGACTGTTTTGACCAATATAACCAGTAAGCTAACATGATTATTTTCTATCTTGAATTTATATTTTTTCTTTTATAACAACCCATTCAATTGTTTTAGGAATATACCTGGTCTGTTATCTTCTATCATTATCACGAATCACATTTGGTAATCAATAAACAAGCTAACTAAAGAGGTATGTTGGAGTAGAGAAAGCACAACTAAAAGAAAGCCACATCTGGGCAACTCCACTAAACAAATAATATGAGTCACAAATGCTGAAATAAAGAAAGAAAGCCACATCTGGACATCTCCACTAAACAAATAATATGAGTCACAAATGCTAAAAGCCACAACTGGGCATCTTCACTAAACAAATAATATGAGTCACAAATGATGGACCACAATAAGAGAGCCACACATTAGCCACAATGCTAATGTTGCCGACCTCAAACAGGCACATACAAACAAGACACATTAGCCACAGTACTTTGTATTGCTCGAACCCTGAGGCCTCCTGGAAACATAACATGCACCCTGACATGAGGCTGACATATCGACCACAATGCTAATGTTGCTGAGGCTACTAAGCTCCATAACAACTTTGCACATATGTTTTGGATTCTTGGCATACACCACCTTGTGATCCATGGTACCAGATGCTACAAAAGTACATGCTCATGATCACAAAACAAAGAAAGACAAAAGAAATATGCAGAATGAGGCGTGCCAAGTGAGGCTCTCCAAATTTGAGATAAACACAGTACAAATGAAGAGGCTCCGTTAATATAGTGTAGACCGCAAATGCGACCGTACACTAACTAAATCTAATCCTACATATGTTAACCTAAGCGTGCAGTAGCCGATTTTGCCCTGCTTGACACCTAACGTATTAAATACACAATATTAGCCTTCACTAGGTGGGTAACCTCCCCTAAAGTTTTTAGCACAAAACATGTCTGAGACTTTTATAGACAAGTCAGACAATTACAACATGGTGCAAAATTTTAGGAGGCGAAAATGATGGTAATGGTTGGGTTGTGTGGCCGTAAAAGATCTTCATGAGATATTAATGCGATGGCCGGATAAGATAGAAAAGAATGTCGTCGCGAGAACATGGATCATAGGAACTTTGGGGCCAAAAACATAGGAGCCATCCGGTATATGATAGGAAAGTCCATTTTAACAAATATTGCCCAATAATTCACTTAAAACAATTATGATAGGGATCTTAAAAACATATACTTCAAAAAAACATCCCCGTGATCAGCCATAAAGAAGCGTGACAATAATAGTTTTGAAGCGTGGATTATGAGCTAGGGCGTGGCCATGAAGCAGCTGATGGTCTGCGGCGATGTGGCTATTGAAAATGGCGTGGGCTGGTGAAAGTGGCGTGGGAAGAAAAGCGTGGCGGCGTAACTGGCGTGGACTGTTAGGTATTGGTATGTGGCGTGGGCAAAATGGCGGCGTGGGTCCGGTTGCGTGGGTCGAAGGCGTGGAAATTGAGGAGGTCAACATCATTGGCAGGTAAAGCGGCGTGGAAAAATTAGAGGGGAAGCTATCAAAGCGTCGGCGTGACTAGCGTGAGGCACAAAATTTTAGTGCATCGACCATAGAGATATGTAGCCAAATCGAGCCATTGGTTCCAAAAAAACCCTGGCGTGTGCAACTAGCGAAACCGTAGCGCGCCGATGGTGCGGTAGCGATTTGGCGAGAATTAAGTTCTTGCTTAACAGATGCAAAATTTGGAAGTTACTAATCTGGTATAAGCCCGGATATGATGCGAAAATATGGCGCTTATGGTTAGGCCCGGTCGATTGGTGCACGAGATACTCAAATCTTCCGAAATGATGTGCGAGAAATTGTTTACCGCAGTGAAAACTTGATGGATCTGATTAAAACTGGTGCCCACAAAGGCTTAAAGCCATGGGTGCCGTATAGATGAAAGAAGCCAAGGGGTCCAATAGGTAAAGTTCGTTTGAAAATATGTTTGTGCTCTATTCGCGGTGGAAGTTTGATGTACTAATGGTGCGGTAATGCGGATGAGGGAAATTTGGAAAGCGAAGAAATCGAGTCTATTAACAGTATGCGGATGTGCTTGCGCGAATATTGTGCGCCGACACGTATTTCCTAGATGAATGGGAATGGCAAGTCTTCCTCTTGAAAAATACCAATAAGCATCGAGGAAGATGCGTTCGGAATAAGAGCTTGCTTGCAAGAAGGTGCAATGATGCTATGGAGTTTCTTTGTGTCGCGGATAATAAACTTTTATGCGGGGCGTCCGAACGAATTGCCAAAGGCTGCGAGCATTAGAAAGCTTGAACATCAAAAGAGGCTCACGGGCATATAAGCGAAGGTATCTTTTGTGTTCCAAATAGGCGAAATCCAGAACTTTGATCTGTGAGAGAATATGTAAGCTTGATAGACGTATTTGCGACTTGGGCGAGTGATGATGATGATATAGGGGCTAGCCAAAGGCAGCCCCTCTTAAAACTCAATAAAATAGAATTGGCGTACAATGGAGATGAAATGCTTGAATGATTTCATTGTATCAAAATAAAGTACGATAAAGCGTGATCTCGCAGAATGCTTGATGAATGCTTGGAGAAACATGTAACGCATCTGATTTGAAGAAGAACTTCGATGCTTGTTGTTTTGAATATCGCGAGGGCTAGTCTTTCGCGGATGAACAACATGAAGAAGCGACTATCGATTGTGAATCATAAGGAAAGGGCTAGCCAAAGGTCAACCCTCCCAAATAAAAGCGAAGAAGAAATGATAAAGAGAATATTTTTGGGTGATACTAGCGGCCACGATTCCGATAAAAGCGAGAAAAAAGAAGGATAATGAAAAGAGCATGATATTTTGACAATTTTTCAGCGGATAGAAGAAAAAAGGATCAAAGCGGTGATTTTTACGAAGATCTTCAGAGAGGAGTCAGCGTCACCACTCGAAATCTGGAAGCGCCAAGCATTATGGCGCGCGAAAAAGCGAGTCTTGAAAGCAATTCTGAGAATTAAATTTAGCTGTTGCTTGAAATCATCGGTGTGTGGAAAACAAAGCGCCTCAAAGCGGATACACAAATGTCGACTTGGTTGGGCAGAAGCTAAAGGAAACTGCCGGGGGAAAGAATGAGTATACAAAGAAGTCTTCAAAGCGGGAAAAATTGGGCGACAAGACAGTAGCGGCAAAGGGAGAAGAAAGTGATCATGGCGGGCAGGCAACGGCGCCAATGTGTTTGGATTCTTGGCATACACCACACCTGCCAGCCCGATCCATGGCCGAATGCTAAAGGCTGCCATGCTCATGATCACAAAACGAAGACAAAAGAAATAATACAAAAAGAATAGAGAGCGTGCCAAGTGAGGCTCTCAAATTTGAGATAAACACAGTACAAATGAAGGGCTCGGTCTAATATAGTGTAGGCCTTAAAATCTGGGCAGTACATAGCTAAATCTAATCCCTACACTTATGTTAACCTAAGCATGCCAAGGGTGTCGATTACGCCTGCTTGACACCTAACATCAATGCATGCACGTAACTACACTAGGTGAGTAACAACATATGAGGTGTAGACGGATGGGTGGGTAGATTGAATGAATTGGTGGGGAAGTGTTGCCAAAGCGAGGAGATGCGGATGGTGATGAAGGGAGAGAAAGAAGGGTATAAAAGGCGTCGAGGAAAATGCGTAGCTGTTAGAACTATACTCATGCAATGGTTTTGACAAAATACATTTATCTTCTTATCATTATCTGAGAAGATAAATTCAATTATCAAAACGACAAAAACAACTAAGAGAGATAAGGAGTAGAGAAAGCACAAGCGAAAGAAAGCCCTTATGAATACCCGCTAAACAAATAATATATGGTAAAAATCTTTTGAAAATAAGTAGGAGTCGCGGTTGCCAGAATTTTGAGGAGTCAACAATGGCCCCGGGGTCATAGGACCCTAAAAGCCTAAGGAGCGGGAAACAAGCAGCTGGCTGTGAATAGAAGAGACAAATATAACCATCTTTAGCGGACTCGAGAACACCACAACGAGCATATTGCCTTGAAGATTCTATACGGGACATTCAAGCGTTTGTCGAAATGGCTCTCCTCTTCTTGCGAATGGGTACCAAAGATACTAGCATCTTCCTTCACCAATGGCATAAAGACAATGCTTGAACCAAGGTTCTCAATTTGGAATAAAGAAACAGACTTTCTCCTCAAAAATAACCATGATCGTCACACGGATACCTCGATCAAATGGCCGCTAGCCACACCATCTAATTCCAGCATATAATTCCCCATCAACAATCTCTCCCGGAAGGCCAGCGGGGAAATAAGGACCCGGAGGCGTTGCAATAGAGCCCAGTGCCAACTTTAATTGAATGCATCTTTGAGGAATGGATAAAAAGGCTTCGCATGGGTATCAAAATCAATATCCTCATTCCAAAGCAAAGATTGCGGCCCTTCTATATAGCGGGGAAGGTGACAAAAGGTATTAACAGATAGTGGTATCTCATAATGTCCAAAGAGAACATTTGAGGGATGTGAGCAAATGGTTAGAAAACGCGGATCATATGAGGAAGGATGGGGTTGTTTCTTCCTAAGCGATGGGGTGGATAATCTCTTAGCCACATCTCGGGCAAGGGCAACTAGAGGATGATCTATAGGTTTTGGGTAACCAGCAAGGATGTGATAAAAAGCAACAGCAGCAAGCGCCAATCGATTAGAAAGGAGTAAGGGCTTGATGTAAAGAAAAGGCAAATGAAGTAGAGGCTTCGGCGGTAGACTAGGTTCTTATACTTGCACCAATTCTTCAAAAGGTTCCAAGCATGCTGATAACCCCTCAAAGTACTCCCAGATCTAGAAGACATCAATAGCTGCGGGAAACAATTCTTCAACTTAAGCAACTCATTGTCACCATCCAACGTTAGCCAAAACTCTGAACAAAAAACATTTGCAGAGCAATTGGTGCTCCTGATAGCTGGATATTCAAATTAACCCGGCGACCCGGTATGTGGCAGATAGCTCCACTTGCCAAGGTGACGGGACGTGGTTTGGATTTTAGAGTTGTAAGGTTTAATGACTCAACCAACCTGGGAGACGGAAAGTTGTGCGTACTTCCAGTATCCATTAAGATGACAAAGGGTTTGGCATCAATGTATCCAACAATGGATATGACAGATGGCTGGTTGTCCGCGTTGCCAGTTTCTATAGCAGCAAAAATGTGAGACTCACCTTCTAGATAGTCTGGTGCCTCTTCGTCAGTAAGGGTCGGTAAGTCACAGAGAGGTATATAGTCCTCCTATTCCACTTCTGCCAGGGCTGCCTGCATCGCTTGGGTTACATATGAACATTACTGCATATGGTGCTCCGGTCGAAAACATCGGAAATAAGCTTTGTCCTACCTCAGCTGGTCGCGAGCCTCTCTAGGAATAGATTGGAGGATTTGCTGCACTTGGCCAGCAACGTTGCCTGACTTCTCTGGCACATTGAAGCTCACCTTCTTTTCTGTCTTCTACAAAGGCGGTTTGTGACATTCCAAGGGAATATACGCCATAAATACATATATTCCTGGACCCGTCACTATACAAGTCTACCTTTGTAGCCTTGTATACCTTAGAAAGTGGTAATGGGTGCATATTTATAGGATAAGGCCCATTTCCACATGGCCTTAAACCGCCACACGGCCCCACCCCATTGGTGCCACGTGGCATCCCATGGGGACCCTAACCTATATTGGCCCTTTGTGACCGCCTCCTCTATGTCAGCTAGTAATAATTCCTCTGTTATTACGACCTTTCTTACAAGAAAAGCCAGAGGTTAATCCCTTTTGGGGGTTAGTTTCCTGACCCTAGCACCTGAACACTCATCTACGCGCTCGAAACCCCGTTTCGAGCATCGTTCGTCATAGCATAGCCTGGTGCAGCAGCCCCCGAAGTGTGTGCACGATCTTGGAGGGAGCACAACTTCGACCACGTCAAGGAGCATGGAGACGCCAGGAATGGGAGGGAGTGCTTCTGGAACAGGTAGGTGGAGAAGAGTCATAGTAGTTCATCGGGAAGTTAGCACTCCAGATGGGTTTGTATCTTGTATCTAGAGTAGAGCCATCCTAGAACCCTTGTTGAACATCTTGAACCCTAATCAAGGAACCTTAACTGTAAGTTAGATATGTATGATTAGGTTAAGATGTTCTTATGACGTTCACCATGATATGATGTGATATGATGATGGTTGATCATGTTTGCTCCTCTTGTATTGGGAAGGGGGGTAGAGACCTAGTAGCCTTACTTAGTAGTATGCTCCTAGTTTAGACCCCTTAGTTCCTAATATTATTGCGGCCTGTGCATAGGAACCCACCGGGTTATGGAAGCTATGATGTGACTCAGCACTACACAACGGGGCTAGAGGCAATGCGGAGGGAGGATTCCTGCTGAGTGTGGCCACTGGGGATCCCATAGTGGGCTAGGCTTATGGTCGGTCACTTCGTGTGAGCCGGGCATGGGTCCGACACCTCCTGGGGCAATGGTGTCGCCCTGCCTCTCAAGAGTTGCAAGTGTTGGCTTGGCTCTTGTTTTGGGGGGGTAAGTCGGGTACGAATCGTGTGTCGCCACGATTCTCTAGCCGCCCGTAGAACCTCTAGACCCCGGGAAGGGGAGATGCAATCTTTCCTGCCTCGATGGGCCAGGGAGATGCAACCTGGAGTAGTCCCGATGGGTGATGCCATGGGATTGCGTATCCTGAAGGCTAGAGTCATGCCAGAGCTTGATCTAGCCCATCTGCAAAGTATGCACAGGAGGGGCGGATGGAGTCTCCCTATGAGTCGGAGCCACGGGTAGGAGCTCTCATGTTTTATGGCATGTGATTATCTTCCTTGCAGTTATGGTTATGTGGATGAGCTACCCTTCGAGGTAGTATGATGTATTATTATTGCTAGTTCTGACGATGTTTATACTTCCGTTGTCATAGGAGCCCATAGGGGAAGGGCGCACAAGACACCTTCGTGTCCCCTTCCTGCACTACAGTGATCCCAGAGTGCGGGATAGATGGAGGGCCCGTGCGGTCGCAGGACCGGATGGGGGATTTCCTACGGAATGTACGGCTGGAAGCCGTATATTTAGTAGGGAGCGTCACAATGGTATCAGAGCCATGTTCTTGGTTGACCAAGAACTAGCACTGACCATATCCTTGAAAGTAGTCTAACAGGCCTGATAGGGTGTGAAATGAGAATTTCCACCATGGAACCTCGAAAATAGGGGAAAAATTTTTCCTAGGTGGTGGGTCTATAAGATAGGCTAAGTTGTTAGATGAGGAAAAAGAATGAGTCAAATTAACATTCTAGTAAAATTGGAGTGGAAATTATGAATCAACATCAAATTTCACCTAATATGGGTCGAAGAATCATGTCAATCCGAGACCTGGGTGAAAAATGGCGCAAATTCATAATTAACACTTCAAACCATTAGGAAAAATTCGAAATTTTAATATAATACTATATTAACTATATACTAATAATTAAGTATATTGGAGTAATTAATTGGGGGGGCTAATTATTAGACCTATTAATGGTAAGGGAATATTCCCTAGAGCACCTTCCTTTTTAAATATCTTCTTGCCACCTCATTTCGCCCCAAACCTTGCCTACCACCTCTCTCTTGATTAGCCTTACGTCATCAATTTCTCAGACCGTAAGATGTGGCAAGGACCAAGCAAACCTATAGGAAGACTAGCCCGAGGCGAACCCCCTCGATGGCGGCAGCAGCAGCCGGAGGTCACGGCAAACAAATCTCAGAGCATCTCCGACCGAGGCCACAGGAGAAGGCGTCGTCTTCCATTGACGAGACCTTCCATATCTCACAGGAGGAGGCCCCCAGCAGCAGCAGCAGCTCTTCGTCGGCAGGCACTCAGCGAACTGACGAGACTCGCCACTTTGGGCCCCTGTTTGACGAAGAGGTGGAGCATCAAGAGGAAGAGCGCCGGGAGGAGGAGACCGGGGAGCAGCAGCAGCAGCAGCATCAGACCCAGCCCCAGCCGGACCAGCAGGCAACCCCTTCTTCTAGCAAAAAGAAGAAGGGGAAGGAGAAGGTGAGAGAGTAGCCGGAGGAAACGGCGGCCAGGAAGAAGAGGGAGAGGGAGCTCAAGGAGAAGGAGCGGAGGAAGAAGGCGAGGAGGGATAGGCCTCGTGGGACAGTCACTATCGAAGAACCTCGCCCACGCGAGGACGAGGAGGAAGATGAAGAGGAGGAAGAAGATGAGGGGGAGAATGAAGAGGAGGAGGAGGAGCAGCAAGACGTTGGAGAACCTTCAGACCCCAACGCTACCCTAAGTGGCCCAAGCCACCTAAGATAGTAAAGAAGCAGAAGGTGGGCGAGCGCGAATTCACGCTCCGTCAGGATCGTGAATTCAAGCGAAGAATGAAGGTGTACCAGGAGTACCTCCGTCGCTAGACGAGGTATAATAATTGGTACTGTAAGCAGAGCGTGGAGAAGTTCGTGAAGGGAGGGCGGCCGAAGAATCAGCCGAAGCCGCCATCACCTAGGCCGGAGAAGCCAAAGAAGACCCATCACGGGCCAAATTCCCGGCATGCTCGGGTGTTTAGGGAGATTAGGCACTTTCAACAGTGCACTAATCTCCTAATAAGGAAGGCGTCATTCGAACGCCTCCTTCGCGAAGTAATGCAGGAGTTCCAGACTGATTATAGGGTCACACCTCTAACCACCCGGGCCCTGCAAGAAGCATCTAAAGCAGAGCTGATTCAGCTCTTTGAGGAAGGAAATCTTTGCGCCATCCACGCCAAGCGGGTAACTGTTATGCCCAAGGACCTGCACTTGGCACGGAGGATCCGCAAAGAGAGGCCCTGAGGCCTCAAGTTTTGTAATTAGAATAAGTTTTTCAATGTACTTAATTTTTTTCCATATATATAAGTTCTTCTTACTCTGTAATTTGATTGTATTATGCTTTGAAAATGTAAGTAACTAAGTTAAATTGTAGTAGAATTCTTTGTATGATGCTTAGAACGCTTATAATAGGTTAAGTAGCATAAAGTATTAGCACACAAGAAATCAACTTTGCTTCAAAAATTGGCAAACCGGGCGAGTCTGCGCCAATTGGCCCTGCGTTCGCAACGCAGAGCGATTTCGCACGAACTCACCCGGGTACCTCAATTTCGAGCAAAATTGATCCAAAATTTGTGCTAAAAGTTAGTAAATTGCTTAGAATTTGCCTAGGAACCCGGTTTAGAACAAACTTTCAGCAAAAAAAATCATCTAAGATTGGCAAAATTCAGGTGACCCGGGTGAGACCGCGCCGATTGGCCCTGCGTTCGCAACGCAGACCGATTTCGCGCGAACTCACCCGGTTGCCTTGAAATTCCACTTCTAGATGCTCATTTTGCTTGAAATAAATTGCTAGCTAGGTTAGAATTGATCCAATTAGGCATATTAGTATCTTGCAACTCCTAGAAATGCTAAACTATCCCCAAATCAGCCCAACCGGGCGAGACCGTGCCGATTGGCCTTGCGTTCGCAACGCAGAGCGATTTCGCGTGAACTCGCCGGGGTAGCCTCTTTTTGGCCTAGATTAGCCAAATTTGACCCAACAAACGGCCATGTAGTGGTTCTTGCTTTGTTTTACTTAGATTTGCACTTCATGGTAGTTCATTTGGAGACCCATAGCCTTAGAACAAAAGTCTGTTCAATCAAGAACCCTTGTGCACAGAACCCGAGGCATACCATAGTCTATAAAAGGGAGTCTCGTTTGCCATTTTCCCTTCACCAAAACTGCTCTTGTCAACTTAGGCGATTTTTCAAGCTTCCACCAATCTTTCCAAGTCATTTTCTATACCTATCTCTGCTCAATGGCGCCTAGCAGCTTTGTTAGATGGTATGATGATGCCAACCACATCCATGACTTTCCCGCTGAACAGGCCTTCCAGGTGTTCGACCATTTGTTTGATCTTCATGCAACATTACCCCCTTCTACACTGACATCATTTGCCAATATGATCAGCAGATCCTACGCTGGGAAGTTAGCTTGCCCCATAGGGGAGGGAAATGGGTATCCCTGGAGTCGCTTAGCCAAGCCTTAGGAAGGGAGATGGGAGGATCCAAGGGCGGAACCAGTTGTGGGATAGGACCAGAACCATGCCCGACTACATGACCTGCAGGCATAATAGGCATAGATACCTCTCATCCCAGACAGCCCTTGCTCTATTCATGCAGTATAAGTCAGTCAATAGGGTGGGAGAACCTTCCATTCAGCCTTTAGATCTAGCACCACTCGACACTCGAAGGGACCAAAGCCACATTCACGAGATCGAGTCTTCCGAGTACATGTTCCACGGCATGATAGCAGGGACACCAGCATTGCAAATTGAACAAGACTACGAGCAGCTAGGGGAAGAAAACCCAGGTTGGGAAAGCAGAGAGGCAATGAGGATCGAGAGGCGCATAGCCAGGCACGATGACAAAATCAGGCGAGTCTATGAGCTACCAAATCGGCATCACAGCCCTATCACTAATAGTCATCGACCGGAGAGGAGTACATCTTGGCAAACGACATCCTCAACCTTCCTTACTGTCAAGAAGAAGGGCTTAGAATCGACGAGCTTTTAGGCTTGATGGCAAAGGAGCAGAATACCAACCTCATCGACTACTCCTACCAGGAAATCCCAAGGGAGTTAGCAGAGCGGCACTCCTATGCCGCGGAGAGGTCAAACATAGCAGCCTATGAGCAGATAAGGGAGATCTATCGGTAGCAGGAACCAATCATCCCAGAGGAGGAGTTCCAAGAAATATAAAGCAGGTTGTACAAACCAGAAAGAGGCCCAAGCTCTAGCCGAACAGTTCGCTCCAGGAGTATGCGGGAGGCATCCAGTAGCATCAACCTGGAGAACGCAACTACCATATGGAGGGATCATGAAGACCTCTTAGCAGTAGATGTCTACGGCGGGGCAGCTCAAAGGAAGGGCACAGGGTCACAGAGCATAGGCAAGGGTAAGGCGCTCCGCAACTACCTCCCAGTCCTCAGTCAAGGGCAGATGATAGTCTTTCACAAGGAGTTCAGCCCAAGAGGAGAAGAGTCCGTGGCGCTCCTCATAGCGCTCTCTGGCTTGGGGCAGCACGCCACGCTATACATCCATACGGATCATGTCATTCTCTTCAAGAGATCTGTGGCACTCCATTGCCTTGACTTCGCCAGAGGCCACCTCAGGGATGCGACATTGTCAGTAGTAGCAGCAACCGCACCAGAACTCCCAGCACCTGAAATGGCCCGAGCACTCGAAGGGGGATCAACCAGGAACGTCTTGCGCAACCTCGACAAAGGCCTTCGGCTTAGGGACGTCAAGAATTTCTTCAAATTGACGAAGGGCCATCGAAGATAAATAATTTCTGTTTTTACTTATCTTCTAAATTGTATTGAATGTCTTCACTTCTATGTACTATCATGTATTTTATATTAATGTGTAATTCTTATATGTTAATGACTATAAATTGTCCTTAACTTATAAGTGCAATTTTGACATGATTTCTTTTATGCTCAACAATAATTCACTTGTAAATAAGGATGAATAATGTATAACTTAAGTAACAGCATTGATGACTAATACTTGCAGCCAGGAACACCGGCTCAGGGTCTCAAGGCCAGGGCCGGCATCATCAGGTACCTAGAAACTTATTTGGGCGTGAACAAGACGACAACAATGAAGAAATGACGGTGGAGACAGTTAACGCAAGGCTCACCCAAATGAGGAACCAGATGCACCAGCTGATTCACTGGGCAACCCCATTGATGAACGCTCAAGAATATGGACCTGCACCACCACCTCCACCACCACTACCAGCGCAAGGCATTGAGGAGGCTCCGGAACCAGAAGGGGAAGACAATCAGGGAAATGTCAGGGACAGGAAGAGAAAAAGGAGAACCAGAAGGACCCCAACACCATCTAGCTCTAGCACATCAGATACTTTTGACAGCCAGAACAGTTCCAGCTCCGAGAGTGAGTCCGATACATCACAGTTAAGAGCCAGGGCAAGAAAGACAGATGACTATCAGAAGAAAGTGGACAGCGCTATGAGCAATGTATGGAAGACTAGGAAGTTGGGTCAGTTTTCAGGGAAAGACAGGTCAGGCATGGATGCAGAAGCTTGGCTTGATGAAGTGGAAGAGTTTGGTAATTCTTACGGCATGAAGGACAAAGACATAGGGAAGGTTGCTACATCCAACTTAATAGGAGCAGCCAGGATTTGGTGGAAGGGCTACGCGAAGACCAATAAGCTGAAAAGAAATAGTTGCAGATTCAAGACCTTCTTTCGCAAACATTATGTGCCAAGATCACATACTAGTAGGCAGATCCAGCAGTTCTACAGGCTAGATCAAGGGAACCTATCAGTAGCTAAGTACACAGAGGAATTCATGCGGCTCAAGCTCAATGTTCCCGGAATCTCTAAAAGGCAAGCGGTTGATGGATACATAGAAGGGTTGAACAGCAATATCAAAAGGCTAGTCCGAGCAATCAACCCAAGGACAGTGGCAGAAGCCGAGGACAAAGCTTTAAGTTTGGAAGAAGCACCAGTAACTCCAGGCCAGAAACAGTTACCATTCAAGGGTAAAACAACAGGGCAGTATCAGAATAAGCAATCAACAACTACGTCAGCCGGAGGCCAACATCAAGGGAACATTTAAGGAAAGCCCTTTGGGGACCGTAGGCCACAAAATGGATCAAGGGGCAGTTCGCTCAAGCGTCTCCTAGACAGCCTGCCAAAGGAAAAGAGGCAGGAATGCATTGAAAAGAAGTTATGCTTCAAGTGCTTCCAGCCAGGGCACCGAACGCACGACTGCCCATTCGTCATGCAGGCAGCCTTGGCAGAGCTTGCAGATTGGGAATCACCAACCGAAGGAGACGACGAAGAGGACGACCAGCAGGAATCCCAAGATTTCATAGATGGTGAGTGCCATATTTGTGCAGCTATTGAGTCAGGTGATGTTGAAAATCAGTCCACAGTCATTGCGATTGAGGGAATCATAGATAGCAGTCCATATCTAGTTTTGATATATACAGGTAGCTCTCACAACTTTGCCTCTCCTAGGCTTGCTGCCCTAATGAAGAATAAAGTCTTGAAGTCAAAGCCAAGGCCAGTTAGCTTGGCAAGCGGTGCCATTCGCCACACTAAGGGGAGGAGGATCATGTTTGACATAGACCTTAGTGGAAGCGAGTGGCCGATGGGGGCAGAGGTCATGGATATTGGAAAATATGACCTTATAGTGGAATGGAGTTCCTAAAGCCAGCTAAAGCGATGATCAACTGCGAGCGCAACGAGATCTCCATGACGGCGCCGGACGGCAACAGATTCATAGTAAAAGGTAAGAAGGTAGCTTCTCCTATGCAGTGCATTTCCTTGAAGCAACTAAGAAAAAGTATAGTAAGAAATAAGGTGGAGTATATTCTGAGGTTAGAGGCAATTGAACCAACCAAAGAGAAGGGAAGTGACTTAAGTGGGAATCAGTTGCCCAAGCCAGTAGCAAGGCTCATTAGGGAGTTCAAATGATGTATTTTCGGATCAAATCCGTCAGCTACCACCTTATACCTTATAGAATGAGCACCCCGGAGTTGATTGAGCTCAAGAAGTAGCTACAGGAATTGCTTGACCTTGGATTTATTAGAGCAAGTGTGTCTCCTTTTGGAGCACCCATACTCTTCGTGAAGAAGAAAGATGGGAGCCTAAGAATGTGCATAGATTATCGCCAGCTTAACAAGCAGACGATAAAGAATAAGTATGCTCTCCCAAGAGCAGATGACTTGATGGATCAGCTCCAAGGAGCGAAGGTTTTCTCTAAGATTGACTTAAGGTCAGGTTACCATCAGATAAGGATAAAGGAAGAAGATATCCATAAGACCGCCTTCAGAACGTGGTATGGGCACTTCGAGTTTACGGTAATGCCCTTTGGCTTATCGAATGCCCCGGCAACTTTTATGCGTCTCATGAACGACATCTTCAGGGAGTTCTTAGATGAGTTTGTCATTGTTTTCTTCGACGACATTCTAGTCTACAGCAAGTCCATTGAAGATCATTGTCAGCAATTGAGAAGAGTGTTGGAAAAGTTGAGACGGCATCGGTTGTATAGGAAGCTCTCCACATGCCACTTTGCTACCGAAAGAGTGGAGTACTTGGGCCACGTGATATCAGCAGAAGGGATCTCCACCGACCCTGCAAAGATTGAAGCAGTAGTTGATTGGCCAGCTCCAAAGAACGTGGCAGAAGTAAGGAGCTTTCTAGGTCTGGTAGGATACTATAGGAAGTTTGTAAAGGACTTCGCTAAGTGGGCGTCCCCTTTGACGGACCTCACTAAGAGTGTTAAGGTGAAATATTGGAGAACACATTGGCTAGAAAATGTTCAAGCTTCATTTGAAAAGCTTAAGGAAGCCTTAACAATAGCACCAGTGCTAATTCTGCCGGATCCGGATGAGGACAAGTTAGTAGCAACTGGTGCAAGTAAGCTAGCACAGGTGGAGTCCTTATGCAAGAAGGGAGAGTAGTAGCCTATGATTCTAAAAAGTTGAATGACGCCGAGCAGCGTTATCCAACCCATGATCAGGAGCTTCTAGCTATTGTGAGAGCTCTTCGTATTTGAAGGCATTATTCGCTTGGAAGGAAATTTCAATTAGATACTGATCACCAGAGCCTCCAATACATTTTTACCCAACCACTCCTCAATCTAAGGCAAAGGAGGTGGATAGAATTCCTTGAAGAGTATGATTTCGAGATTGCTTATAAGCCGGGTAAGTTGAATGTGGTTGCTGATGCTCTCTCTACCTTGAGACGAGAACACATTGTAATGCTATATCGACTCTTTCGAGTGCGTATGGCAAAAAAATTGAGGAGACTTTGCCATCTGATGGTGATTTCAAGGAGGTATGGGCAAGCCTCTCTAAGGAGGCTAGAACAGACAAGGAACGTGAAGCCTTCAAACATTATAGGAAGGAAGGCAACTTGTTGTACCATAAGGATAAGTTGTGTGTGCCCGAATCGTCAGGTGTAAGGAAGTTAATTCTTCATGACACACACAACAGCCCAATAGCAGGGCATGCGGGGTTTATGAAGACGTATTTCAAGATTCGAAGTAGCTATTTCTGGCTAGGAATGAAGAAACAGATAGCCAGATATATTCAGGAATGCCAATTGTGCCAGTAGACCAAGGCAGAGCAGCTTCGAATTCCAGGAGCCTTGGAACCTTTAGCAATGCCGAATGCAAAATGGGAAGTGGTAAGCATGGATTTTATCACAGGACTTCCTAGAACTCTACGAAGCAAAGATGCACTAATGGTGGTCGTAGATAAATTATCTAAGATGGCACACTTCGTGCCTTGCAAAACTACGAACACAGCCTTAGACACTGCCGTTCTATTTGTTAAGGAGATTTTTAGACTCCACGGCATGACTCGAGAGATAATATCAGGCAGGGATTCCAAGTTCATTAGTGCATTCTGGCGGGATCTTTTTACCACGATCCAGACCAAGCTCGATGAGTTACGCGCACCATCCTCGATCGGATGGCCGACGGAGCGGACGAATCGCATCATCGAAGATATGCTCAGAAGTTATGTGTGGAATAAGCAATCCAAGTGGGATGATTATATCCACTTGGTAGAATTCGCCTACAACAAGATTTGGGCGGGGAGTCATCCCGCATGTCTCCATGATCAATTACAGGTACCAAGGCCTAACCCCGGATACTTGGCACAATCCGGTGTCAAAAGTTGAAGTATCTCAGCAGATGCTAGGAGATATGCAACAACTGGTAGAGGAAGTAAGGGGGTACCTACCTATTGGCACGGCAGAAGAGCGTAGCCGACAGGCACAAGACCGTAAGGGAGTTCAAGGTAGGCGATAGCGTGTGGTTGAAGATCAAGGTAAAGCAAGCTAAGCTTCACATAGGGAATTGCAAGAAGCTTGCCCCTAGGTGGACCAGGCCGTTCAAGATCTTGGAGAGAGTGGGCTCTCAGGCCTGCAAGTTGGATCTCCCGGCGCACCTTAAAGTCCACAAGGCCTTCCATGTAAGTTTATTGAAAAGGCACAACCCAAACCCTGAGGAGGTTTTGGATACTCCAACTTTGTTGGAAATGATGGAGGAGCAAGACGAAATTGTGCCTGAATTACTTCTTGATAAGTCATTCAAGAAGACTAGGAGATCTCAGTTCCTCCAGTATTTGGTCAAGTGGAAACACTTGCCCGTGGAAGACGCGACATGGGTATTGAAGCAGGATTTGGAGAAGCAATACCCAGACTTCATGAAGGAGTTTGATGGGTGAGTCGTCTCCGACTTGGTCGACCCCGGCTTGCCAAGAGGTTAGCTTAGTATGTTTCTTAGTTAGCCTTAGCTCTGGCAGATGAATTCTAGCTAGTGGAATGCATATGCCAGAATCTTGGAATGTGTAGGCGATGATGAGATACGCCTTTAAGGCATTCTCTAGGCCAACATGCACCAAGAGGTGCGCATGACTAATAGGGTCATGCGAGAGAGGAAGTGAGGCATGGTGGGCGATGATGGGACATCTGTCGGATGCTCTCTATGCCACGATGCGGGGTTCGCACACCTGACCATAGGGGGGTCATGGTGAAGGTCAAAGTGATGATGCGCGATGATGGGATCGTGAGACGTTCCCTAGCTTGAAACCCTTGGGGCATGATGCACTGGGAATACTCGGCACTGGGTAACCGAGTACAAGGTAGCACTTGATCATGGGCGATGATAGGATCATCTTAAATGGTCCTTAAGCTCAAATCCGAAAGGGCCATGATCGAGTGCAAGGTAGTAGGGTAACCTTGAGCTAGTAGTTCGGCTCAAGGAGGTAGGTAAGGGGGGTGGTCCCCTAAAACCACAAATTTATTAACTAAACTAACGTAATGTGCTACTCGTGCAGGCAAGTGAGAAGCGAACATCGAGGAGGGGCGCATTACGAAAAGATGGAGGAGCCATGATTTATATTTAAATTATGAACCCTAATAACTCTTATAGTAATGTTTTGATTTATTATAGGGAGTAACCTTGTTAAGGCTATATAATTTTGTACAGGTACAAATATAGCCAAAATTTTGTCAATTAACTGTTTAATAGGAAGTTGATCGTTAATTTAAATTAAAGTTGTATACTTACGTTGTTTTGCAGGGATAGTGTAGGTTCGTCACCTTAGCGCAATGCTGAGGACAGCATTGTCCTAAGGGGGGGAGAATATGACGTTCCAGGGGAATATATGCCATAAATACGTATATTCCTGGACCCGTCACTATACAAGTCTACCTTTGTAGCCTTGTATACCTTAGAAAGTGGTAATGGGTGCATATCTAAGTTAAATGTTTAACTTAGATAACCTTAGGATAAAGCCCATTTCCACATGGCCTTATTCTATTGGGCAAACCGCCACACGGCCCCACCCCATTGGTGCCACGTGGCATCCCATGGGGACCCTAACCTATATTGGCCCAAACCCTAACCCTAGACTTCTTTTCCTGACCCTAGCACCTGAACACTCATTTACACGCTCGAAACCCCGTTTCGAGCATCGTTCGCCATAGCATAGCCTGGTGTAGCAGCCCCCGAAGTGTGTGCACGATCTTGGAGGGAGCACGGCTTCGACCACGTCAAGGAGCATGGAGATGCCAGGAATGGGAGGGAGTGCTTCTGGAGCAGGTAGGTGGAGAAGAGTCATAGTAGTTCATCGGGAAGTTAGCACTCCAGATGGGTTTGTATCTTGTATCTAGAGTAGAGCCATCCTAGAACCCTTGTTGAACATCTTGAACCCTAATCAAGGAACCCTAGCTGTAAGTTAGATATGTATGATTAGGTTAAGATGTTCTTATGATGTTCACCATGATATGATGTGATGTGATGATGGTTGATAATGTTTGCTCCTCTTGTATTGGGAAGGGGGGTAGAGACCTAGTAGCCTTACTTAGTAGTATGCTCCTAGTTTAGACCCCTTATATTGTGGCCTGTGCATAGGAACCCACCGGGCTATGGAAGCTATGATGTGACTCAGCACTACACAACGGGGCTAGAGGCAATGCGGAGGGAGGATCCCTGCTGAGCGTGGCTACTGGGGATCCCATAGTGGGCTAGGCTTATGGTCGGTCACTTCGTGTGGGTCAGGCATGGGTCCGACACCTCCTGGGGCAATGGTGTCACCCTGCCTCTCAAGAGTTGCAAGTGTTGGCTTGGCTCTTGTTTCGAGGGGTTAAGTCGGGTACGAATCGTGTGTCGCCACGATTCTCTAGCCGCCCGTAGAACCTCTAGACCCCGGGAAGGGGAGATGCAACCCTTCCTGCCTCAACGGGCCAGGGAGATGCAACCTGGAGTAGTCCGATGCCATGGGATTGCGTATCCCGAAGGCTAGAGTCATGCCAGAGCTTGATCTAGCCCATCTGCAAAGTATGCACAGGAGGGGCGGATGGAGTGGTCAACCCTAGCTATTGTCTATAGCCAGCCCCACCATTGTTATGACTCGGTCTGCTCTATCTTGAGGCCTATCCAGTCAGTCGACCTCCCTATGAGTCGGAGCCACGGGTAGGAGCTCTCATGTTTTATGGCATGTGATTATCTTCCTTGCAGTTATGGTTATGTGGATGAGCTACCCTTCGAGATAGTATGATGTATTATTATTGCTAGTTCTGACGATGTTTATGCTTCCGTTGTGATAGGAGCCCATAGGGGAAGGGCGCGCAAGACACCTTCGTGTCCCCTTCCCACACTATGGTGATCCCAGAGTGCGGGATAGACGGAGGGCCTGTGCGGTCGCAGGACCGGATGGGGTATTTCCTACAGAGTGTACGGCTGGAAGCCGTATATTTAGTAGGGAGCGTCACATGGTTGCCGAGAAGGACCCAAACTAAGAGAGCGGGCCTTGTATGACGCATATGTCTTGCTTGGAATAAAACTAGTAGGACGCGGATAAGATGAATTTGGGGCGTCCTCCTCCAAACTGAGGGCTTTTGCCTCGGCCTCTGCCACGATTTTTGGGTCAACGGTGCTCACCATCTTCCTCAAGGTTGGGAACAACCCTTCAATGTAGCCCTCTATGGCACGACACTCATTGATTCCTGGTACATACAACCGCAGCCGCATGAATTCATCAGTATAGACTTGGACAAAGAGGACACGTTGTTCCAGGCGGTAGAATATCTGTATCTGCTTACACCTGTGCACCCTGGGGACATAGTGGAACTTAAAGGCTTTTGCAAAGATTTTAAATTTGCACCTGCTTCTGTTCAAGCCATGGGATCTCGCATAGCCCTTTCACCAAATTCTGGATGACTTAGTGAGGTTGATAGTGGCCATTTTACCCATGTCCCTTTCGGTCATCCCGTACGACTTTTCGAATTCATGCATCTCATCCAACCAGGATTCAGCATCCACTCCCGAGCGGGAAGTACCGGAGAACTAGGTGAGTTTGCGATTCTTCCATATATTTGTTATGGCCAAGTCCACTGTCTTCTGTTAGTCTTTTTTCTTGGACTTTGCACAGTCGTGATCAGAGCAGCGGAGTCTGAAGAGTCAGATGGATCTGAACTACTACCTTATGATGAGGAACTGCGAGCACACTTTGTGCGAGTCGGCGTGACCGGTACATGGTTTGGAGCTAGCAGTGACAGGTACAATGTTCTTGAGTAAGGGATGCTGGTATGTCTTCCCAAATAAAACATTGGATCTCCTCATCATAATAATATGGGGGCAAGGTGAAATTCACCCTTGCGTTATAGCCCTTTATTGTTGCCTTATATTGTTGCCCTCTGACAACGGGGTCTCCAGTTGCAACCTGCAGTGCATCCTCGTCTTGGGCCATGTCCATTATCTTGGCAGCTTCACGGCGGGCTTCTTCCGTGGCGGCATCTGGGCTCAAGTCCGGAGGATAATAATGGACAAGAGTTAATACTTGGGCGTCCTGCTCCACAAGAGTGTACCTCTTGCCTTCAGCATTAAGTTTCAGCAGGAACCACTCTATGAGATGGAATATGGGGTAAGGAATCTAGTCTCCCTCCATAAACCTTTGAACCAACTGCTCTAGGAGGAGCTCAATCTTGCGGGGGCCGTCCGGGGTGTCGACGAGGTTACAGCCGAGTTCAACAAAGAGTTGGAGGAGGTTGCACAAGGCGTAGCTCTTGGTTCCCTTGGTGCAGGCCATATCTGTGCAAGGGCTTAAGCGTTTGGCAAGGGTGATAGTGTAGAGGCAGTTAGCAGGGGTCGGCTATGGCAGGAAAAGTTTGCTCTAGCGGCTATGGCAAAGATCACTAACTGCGGTGGCTATGGCGGACGAAGGGCGGTGCTTGGAGGAAGCAGGGTTCGAAAAGAAGCACCTAGAAACCATAAAGTTAAAAAAGGAAAAAAAAGAAAAAAAACCCCCTAAAAGACATATTATTTTAAATTTTATTTTTATTTTTTTGGTCAGCGGGCGCACGGTCAAACCAGCGTAAAAGGGATTTTGGGTACTTTAAATCAAAAGTTAAGGCTGCTTTTTCCTAAGTACGCCGATTTGGATTTTTAGCTCAATTTTCGATGCTAGAGGGTCGGCCAAAGGGCGTTCTAAGCTAATTTAAGTGTTCCCGACGCAATGAAATACAAATCTCCTCAATCTGAGCTTCCTAGAGAAAGTTATGGCCTCTGAAAGAGAAGGACTACATTCTGCCAAAACTCAACATAATCTCACCCCTGTAACTAACTTATTCACTACAAATTTAGCCATCAAACATATTACATACGGGTATTGGTCTGATATCATTGTCATGCTCCCCGAGCCTATACGATGCTCCCATCATATAAATACAGGAAATCCCTTTTCCATGGCGACCTCATCACATCCATCGACCTCGGGCCATCTGGGATGGCCAAATGCCGGGGGAAGGGAGATGAGGTGTCATTCGTCCCATGCCTTCTATGGGAATCCTATATAGCGGAAGCGTAAATACGAGTTAGCACCTAGCACACAATATATAAGATAATACACCACCGTGATGGGTGGCCCATCCATCAATAATCTGTCTACTAGTGACAAAGACAAATATGGCAAATACATCGAAGTAAGGATCTAATTCCCGGGCTCGGACTCCATGATGTCAACTGACTGGCAAGGCCTCCGGATAATAGCAGACATAATAATGGCAATGGCATTGGCTAGCATAGAACACTAGAGTAATCCACTCCATCCGCCCCTCCTGTGCACATTTTGCGGATAGGCTGAATCATGCTCTGGCATCATTGTAGCCTTCCGGAGACGCAATCTCATGGATTCACCCTATGAGACTATTCCAGGTTGCATCTCCCCAATCTGACGAGACAGGGAGGAAATGAATTCACTCCTAGAACATGATAGTTCCATGGGTGGCTAGAGGATTTCCCCCGAAATCCATAGGCCGCCCCGGAGCACCCATCAAGCCCAAGAAGTCCCTTTCAGTATGTATCTTGCGACCCAGGAGGTGTCAGACCCATACCCGACCCTACACAGGGACCAACTATAAGTCTAGCACACTATAGGAGCAGTCAAATTAGGCAGGATTCCACCTTCGTTTCACCATCATGCTCGTTGTATAGTGCTAAATCACAACATAGCATTCACAGCCAGGTGGGATCTTGTGCACATGCCGCAATTACTGGGATTTAAGGGGTTCTAGCTAGGAGCATCACTAAATCTAGGTAGCTTTTAGGTCAAGGTATTTATACATATATCGTATAAATATATGGGACGTCACAGTTAGTTCCTGTAAGTACCGCAATTTGTGAGTGAGGTTTTTCAAAACAAAATATGAAAATTAAGAAGCGGGCTAATATATGTCTTGAAAGATTGAATTTGCATATAAACCAATTTACCTTACACAAAGGTCAATTTGCATGAGATCTTATTACTTAGAAGATCTCATGCAATTCTATGAAATGTTAGAACTTAATTACTTACATGTGCTATTGGAAAGTGAATACAATTGATGTGAACTACATATTTTACCAAGGTGTCAAATTAGAACTTGATTTTAAAATTTTACATCAAATGTGAACTCGAAATTCTAGAAAGTTGCAAAAGAAAATTTCTCATAATTTGAAGTTGAGAGGAATATTCTTCTAGAAACTTCTAACGCAATTTGTGAATGAAGGTTTTTAAAACAGAATGTCAAAATTAAGAAGCGAGTTAATGTAATATTAATTTTGAATATACAAATTTCATTAACTGGTTTACCTTACAAAAGGTCAATTTACATGAGATTTTAATATTTAGAAGCTTGAAGAAGCAAAGGCTACAGAGGAGAAAACTGGCATGGGAGTCTGAGATAACACTTGAAGATGTGGTCTAGTGGCAGGACCTTAAACTGCCACACCCGAGGTCACGGGTTCAAAACTGGCCAATATCGGTCTAGTAATGGGGACCTTAAAAATCCATTACCCCGAGGTCACGGGTTCAAGTGTGGCCAATCGGTCCTGTGGTAGAGACCTTAAACCTGCCATATGTACTCGATAATCACATGCAAAGCAGCTCCTAGCATAAGGTATCGCGGCTAGGTAGTGGATTGGCTTCCATGTGATATGTAGAATAAAGTGATGTAGAATGTACTCATGATGTGATGATGAATAGACTGTCGTCCTTCAACAAAAAAAAAAAAAATGCAATTTTATGAAATGTTAGAATTTAATTATTTACATGTGCTATTGTGAAGTGAATACAATTAATGTGAACTACATATTTTTTGAAGGCATCAAATGAGAACTTGATCTTCATATTTTGTGTCAAATGTGAACTCGAAATTTTAAAAAGTTGTCAAAAGAAAATTCCTCATAATTTGAATTTTGAGGGGAACATTCTTCTAGAAACTTCCGGAACCAGCCCCCCTCGATAGTATATAAAGGAACCTTTAGCATGTGCTTCGGGATATTGGTTCAATGCCAATTGTGAGACTTTCCTTGTTCCAGCGTTCTGTTCTCTTGCACCATTCATGCCAATTGTACATTCTTCGCAAAAAAATTCAATGTGTTTTTGTATGTTTGTATAGCTATTGTAGATTCTCTTGGCTAAACTTACATTCTTTCACTACTAACAATTACTTCTCCACATGCAAAACATAGTCTAGCCTTGCCTCTATAGTTGCATCTGGATTCGTCTTTGTATTAGCGGTTCTTTGGCTAAGCTTAAGACCTATAAAAAGAAAACGTGACTTAACTTTTGTGGTAGTGATCAGCATTTGTACCTACACAAAGAAAGGAGAAACTAAGCAAATGCACAAAGAGAGGATCTAATTATTGAAATGCCGGTAAACTACCCTAATCCCGCCTTGCCGTTCCAGATTCTCTCTTTTTTTCCTTCAAATTTTCGTTAAGGATGGTGAAGACAAATACCTTATTATCCAACCATCGGCAGAGCTTGACATTTCCCAGAGATTCGACTGCTCAACAATGAAAGGCAAACGTCAGTGGCAATGCCTTTATGTAGAGTTGTCAACAACTGGTCAACACGTGTAATCTAAATATCATTGTAGATTGCAACACAACGTATAAAAAATATTTTTTGAACAAAAACAATTGTGATATATACGTATAGATAATGCTATACATCAAGATAAGTGGTATGCATTAGTGCCGATTCTCGGATCATTCTTATCAAGAATGAAAAATCGCATGTAGGAAACTGGTAGAAATGAGTCGTCTTACCTTGATGTACTGGAAACAGAACAGGGCAAGGCATGCGAATTCTACAGGTCGTGGAGCTGGCAAAAATGCCCTCCCCCTTTCCATTCCAGATAACAAGATGTGAGATGTAAAATTTTTAAACCTTCATTTAGGTATATTCTCAAAACATACCGTAATCCGAGGGCCATTATGAAATGAACAAGGTAGTTGCTACCAAAGGACATTGAAGGGTGTAGAAGAAAGCAACCCTAAGTGGGACCTTCAAATAAAGCCAAACGGGCACTAACATCAACAATAATAATGCCACAACGTTTATACATGTTAGAAGTATCTAAAGAGCATATGCTAGAATCTTGGGAAGCATTGGGACCGTAGATTTCCTTATCATCACGGCCGTCCGATCGCGCCGCCCTGGAAGGTCATGTGCGCAACTAAAGGTATGCGGGAGCCGGACGGCGGCATCCGACCTTTTTTTTATATATACCTTTCCCCTTTTGTTCGAGCTCCCTTTTGCCTCGCCTTTTTCCATCGATTTAGAGGCAGCGAGCGCCCTTCCCACATCAATCCAGCTCAATCCGGTGCCTTGGGTCCTCCAGATCGGTAACGAATCCTTCCAACCCGTTTTTTTTCTGCCTAGATCTAGCCGCCATGTTGGTTTACCAGGATCTCATCTCCGGCGATGAGCTTTTGTCTGATTCCTTCCCTTACACTGAGATCCAGAATGGGATTTTGTGGGAAGTCGAAGGAAAATGGGTTGTTAAGGGCTCTGTAGACGTTGATATTGGTGCAAATCCTTCTGCTGAAGGTGGTGAGGATGAAGAAGGTGTTGATGACCAGGCTGTTAAGGTTGTGGATATTGTTGATACCTTCCGGTTGCAGGAGCAGCCTGCCTTCGACAAGAAGGGTTTTTTGGGCTATATTAAGCGCTATATCAAGGCTTTGACCCCCCTTGTTCCTGAGGACCGTCGTGATGAGTTTAAGAAAAATGTGGAGGGTGCTGTGAAGTGGCTGCTTTCCAAGCTTAACGATTTCCAGTAGTGAGTTTTCTTCTCTTCCTTCCCTTTATTTTAAGATTGGTGTACAGCATGCATTTTTAGATCTTATTGTGCTCATTCTTTCATTTATATTGTATATGTCAACCATGTTTGTTGATTCATATTGTCTTTTATTATTCGTATGCATTGCTGATCAATGTATAAAAAACATGGTCTTATACTGGCATTGTCTATCTTTTGTGTATTTGCATGAGAAGCTGCATTACATTACATGTCAAAGAAGTTTGTATCGTGCATAAAACGTAGAGACAAACTTCACTTTTTGTTTATGCTTTTAGTTTTATTTCAAGGGTTTTGGTTTCTGTCATAAAGTTAGAATCATGTTGAATGGTCTATATTCAGTTTTCTGATGCTTTGTCTTTTTGAATATGTAGCTTTGTTGGAGAGAGCATGAAGGATGATGCCACTCTGGTCTTTGCATATTATAAGGAGGGCAAAACTGATCCTACATTTCTCTACTTCAGGGATGCTCTTAAAGAATACAAGTGTTAAGCTTGTATGGTTTTGCTAGACCTTTTTTACTTTACGGCCTTATTGAAGCTACTGTCAAAGTTGATCAGAGTATCTAAACCATTTGTTTAGTATAGTGACTCTAAATAGAATAATTCTTATTCATTGAATCACTATTTATGTCAATTGAGTCTTTTACCAGACTGCATCGTTTGATTTAGCTTGTGATTTAACCTGGAATGTTTTATCTTAATAATAGAACATGTTTTTCTGGTTATGGATTCCGTCTGTTGTAACTTGTGAGGTTAATGTGTGCTTCGTGTGACGCATGAAGACACTTTTTTAATGTGAGGGAAGGTTTTTCTTTTTCCACCTTGAAATTCATTCTTATAGTTATTACTGTTCTCATAGACGGTTGCAAGTCTAAGATGCTTGTTTTATGAAAGGGAAGGCTAGTCTCATTCTTATAAATTAGGCTGTACTTGATCCAAGATCCAACTGTTTTGCTCTACTTAATAGCTTGTCAATCTAGGTAATAGCAAATTTTTAGTTTGGCGTCCTTAATTCTTTTAAACGTTTTTTTGCATCTTTCATTTCTGGTCATTGATGTGACAAATATTCGGTGTTTTATGCCACATCAAAGGCCACTAAATTTTGATCAAAAACCTGCCTTGCCACTTCCAATGGTGCAAAACACATTGCCACTTCCAATGGTGCAAAACACACCAATGGTGCGACACTTCCAGAAATACAAGAACTAGATCCCTTTACTTGTGTGCAATACAAGAACTAGATCCCTCCATTTGTGTGCTACTCGGCTCTGCTACCTGCTGTGTGCTACTCGGCTGATTTGGCTGCAACAAGCTCTAAATAACTCGGCAGAATCGGAACACGTTGAATCGAAACAAGCTTGCATCTGTGCATCTCTTCATACTCATAGCAATCTGATTTTCAACTCCCACTTGCACCACAGGCAGATTTCTATCGCCATAATGGATATTGCCCTAACCAACCCCGAAGCTGAATCCTCTTCGCCGACAACACCGTGGCTGCAACATTTCAATTTCATCTTAAGGACTATGGCCCGAACCCCCGCCGCCAAGCCGGATCCGCTGCCACCCTCGCTGAAAAAAGAAAGGAACGTGTATTCTTATCCTTCTATCCTTAAACCATGCATAGAAACCACCAAAAAAATGCTTATTTTAGAACGCTACCTTCACCGGCCAATAAGCACCTCAAATCAGATAAAAAATACAGTTTGAATATGATTTCCCATATAATACAAGGCCAAATCTTGGCCCAACCTTGCTAATATCGCCCTTAAATACCAAACAAAAAAAATTGGAAGCTTATCACTTGACCCAAAATGAGTTGGAATTTGTCAGAAATAATGGATGTTTTGTGGCTTTTTCATTACCCTCCTCAGATATCATACTTGGTGATTCTGTTTCGTGATTCTATAGCTTGTAAAGTCAAGTCTCTTGGAGTTGTAAGAAATCTCTGGATTGTGTACATCTTTGTTTTCTGGTGTAGCTTGTTCTCAAGTGTACATCCTTATAAATTATCCTTTTTATCATGCATTTTGGCTAAGAAAAAAATGTTCAAAGGTTATATCATAAGAAGTGGCTTGAAAACAGGTTTGGTTTGATATGCAAGTTCCATGAATTGATTAATCAAGCAAGGCAACGTCATGCAATGTTTTTTAATCTTAATGTAGAGTTGCCAACCTAATAAAATTTGCACAATTAGTTTCAGATATTATGGAAAAGGGACTATGATTCTTGGCGTGTATTATATAGGAAATTATATATTTTAATGATGTTTGAGCAGCTTTTAATTGCACTTGCTAGTAATTGCATATGCCAGGATCTGGCAATTGCACTTGCCAGGCAATGTCAAAACTGGGACCGTTGTTAAGGCTTCCTTCAACGTCTCAAATGCTGCTTGGGCCTTCTTTTGCCAATGACTCGCCCACTCTTTTATCTTCTCTGCCTTGGTGAGGTCCGTTAGTGGTGCTGCTATCTTGGCAAAGTTCTTGACGAACTTTCTATAATAACTCGCTAAGCCGAGGAAGCTCCTCACTTCATGGATGTTCTTTGGTGCTGGCCAATCAATTACTGCTCCAAATTTCGCAAGGTCGATGGAAATTCCTTCTCCTAAAATACATACTTCAAGTACTCTACTCTTTCAGTGGCGAAGTAAGACTTGGATAGCTTCGCATAAAGTTAATGCCTCCTCAACTTTTAAGTACCTTCCTCAAGTGTTGGGCATGCTCCTCCAGGGACTTGCTGCACACCAAATGTCATCAAAGAAAACTATGACGAACATATCTAGAAACTCACGAAAAACGTCGTTCATGAGCCTCATGAATGTTGTTGGGGCGTTGGACAACCTGAATGGCATCACCGTGAACTCGTAGTGGCCATATCTCATTCTGAATGTAGTCTTATGAATGTCTTCTTCCTTGATCTTAATCCGATGATAGCATGACCTCAAGTCTATCTTGGAGAAAACCTTTTCTTCTTGGAGTTGATCCATCAAATCATCAGATCTGGGCAACGCGTACTTGTTCTTGATGGTGTGCTTGTTCAATGGACGATAGTCAATGCACATTCTCGTGACTTCCGCCTTTCTTCTTGACAAATAGGATCGGGCGCCCCCGACGAGGGAGACACTAGGTCTTATAAACCCTAGTGTTGAACCATAGATAACTATAGGACGTGCAAATTTAGGTTGCCAACCTAATAAGGAGCTAAAAATGAGCCAAAAGGTTTCTAAGTGTCGAACCATTAGAAACCATAGGACATGCGAATAGAATATAGAATAGAATGCTTTTTATCGTCTACAGAGACCAATTGACCTATGGGACTCAATGAAAGAGCGCAACAAACTTATTATTGCCCGGATTAAAAAACCCCTACCCCAAGAGTTTTCAAAAGAAAACCATAGCAAGAATAAAAAATGCTATCAAACTATATAGATATACATCATGGAATGCTGTCAAACTGTTCAAATATACATCATGGAATGGAATTACTATACATGTCAAGTGAGTGTACAAGGACATAGTTGATCCAACATACTCATGACCTCCTGAAGGTATAATCCCAAAGATCCTTATCGGGCCGCCAATATCACATGTAGCGGCTAGTCGCCCTGACCAACTCAACAGAAGGTCCGGAATTTGATCATATGATGGACATCAGCTCTAGAGGGTATGTCAATCACCCTCAACGGCTCCCATTTGGCAAAGATTGACAAAACTTGTCCCCGCATGGCTCCCCAATCCATCCGCCGCCTCCATTCGTAGATGGTGTGCACCTGTGCGAATCGAGCCAATGAGTCTGTGCCTTTTCATAAGTAGATGGGTATACAAGTAGTGTTGCATACCCTGTTCCAATGTGGGGTTTATGTGGTGATGGTAATGTGCTGTCTTGACCTGTTTAAGAGCGTTGGCATTTTAGAGCTTGTTCATGATGTAAACGTCAAGATATTGCCTCAAGCTATGTCGACCAAGATCCGCTCGCGACTTGTATGCACATGTGCTCCTCGCCATTCCATCCGGCCAGCCACTAAGCTTGTTTTTCCTTCCATCAAGCCTTAAGGTAATGTAGGCTCATTGCCACGGTATAAGCCAGGCTAGGGAGGCGAGCATCATTTATATTAACCACTATGTGGTGATCAAGGGCCGCCTAGTGAAGAGGCAAGAAACTTGTCTTTTGCAATATGATTTGATATGGGACTATGGACCACCCCAGTGCCTGCACTAAGATGGCTTTTTGCACCTGTTCTAAGTTTTTCTAGATAGCGAGAGACACTATAAGACCCCATACTTTAATCTTGTATAAAAGGACAGACTCCAATAAGACCTTGAACAGGTGCGACTGATGGGCCCATTAATATAGTTTCGCTCTGTGCACTGTTGTTCTAGATTGCATGTAATGCCTACCAGCCCACTAGTGTTCGTAACAGGATGGTGTGACGAAGGTTCATGACAGATGGAAATGTGCCAGTGCATGGTAGAAGGAAACTCCACTTCCAAATACTTGTAGGTGGAGGCCACTTCCATATCATGCCCTCGGTAACTAAAGGAGGGGGACCTTGGCTGATGTGAGGATGTTATGAGGACCACCTTAGCTTTGGCAAGATTGATGTCCATGTTAATCGCCTGGTAGAATGAGATTCTAGGGCATCAAGATGTCACTGCATGCCTGCCATATTATAAGCTACGATGTCTACATCGTCGACATATATTAGCTGTCTGGTCTGGTAAATAAAATGAGCTCCGCCACCACCATTGTCAGCTAGCCAGCTCTCCAACTCATGGACACAGAGTTGAAAAATGTTGGAGATACTGCTATCGAATGGTTGGCTTGCTGGCTGCAATCGCCTGAGCATGTCTCATATAGCCTATACACTACTTTCTGCAGGTCCCTAGCTGTCGCAATCTTGCCCATAGCTTTTCCAAGGCACACTGTCAAAGGCCCTGGCAAAGTCCACGAAGCAATATAGGTCTTACCAAGAGTTCCTGCTGTCTTCAAACAGGGTTCACAGTGTAAAGATGTGATCAATGGTTGAGTGTCGGGCCTGAATCCTGCATGTGTGAGGGCCCACACCTTGCTACCTTTGCCCAACCCGGCCACCATCGCTTGAAAATCCAGCCTAGCAGCTTTGGCAAACACCAAACCGACCATGATTGTTTGATAATTGGCTCGGCAATGCGGTCACCCGCCTTTATAGATGAGAACAACTCGCTAGTGGTCCACCGCATTTGTCGGGGGGGGGGAGGGGGGGAGGGGGAAATGGAGGGGGAGGGACCTTCCCCGAACGCCCTGCTGAACAAGGCGATTAGTGCCGCACTATGGATACCATCCGTGTCTAATGGTTTCTCATTAGAAAGAAGTCAGAGACCTTGAACTACATTTGTCTCTCGTGGATTTTTAGTGGCGGACCTTCCCGACTATATACTTTGAGGATCGTGAAAGTCGCTACAAGTATTGTCTCCAAAGGCTTGGGAGTGATGTTCCTTATAGGTCAGACCGGTTTTCTTGAGCACCCATCATCACAAGGTCTTGGGATGAAGTCTAGGAGGTAGAACATTTTCTTTTGATGTGCCACGATGTACCTGTCTTTCTTAGCTTTAAAGAAAACTGCGGTATTTTCTGACCTCGTCTAGGTATAGAGCAGGGTCTCGTGACTGGCAGAGCCGTGTTTATCTTCCTTGCACTCGCCTTCAAAACCACCGTTACGAGAAAGATTGTGGTCGCCAAGGTCCGTCGAGGGCAGCTTCTCCCAAATCACCTTTTTGCAGTAGTCTCGAGCACGTCAATCAGCTGGCCCGTCTGTTGCTCTAGCATAGGATTGCATGTCAAAAGAGATTCACTAAATTCCATATATTCTCTTGTCCTGCCTATCAGCTCATATATAATTGATGTTGCCTAGATTTGATTCGATATATTCCATCGCTGAGGCATCGATCTGGAGCATCCCATTTTTTTACTTTGTCTTCTTATCTTCAGCAGAATATGTTGGGCACATCGACCGCCATAGCCTATGATGGATTGACATTGCAAGCATCTGTCACCATAGCTTATGGTCGAGACCATGGCAACAAGATTCGTTAGCGCCAGATGGTAAAGAACATTGCTTTGAAGCAAAGTCTCATGGAGATCCTCCAAAGGCCTATATGAGCGCAAAGACAGCATACGACGAGAATCAATCTTTGCTTGCCGATCCGATGGCCGATAAAATAGTTGAAGAGAGCAATATTGGTTGTAATTTGTAGGGCCCTTTGACCGATGCTTTTGAATTCTTTTGTCTTTTGTGTATAGCATCCGCTAGAGTAGACAGAAAAGTTTTCTGCAGGCATTAGGCATTCAAGAAAGAACCTGCGACTTTCTTGAGATGCATCCTTCCTTTTTTTTCTTCGATGGAAGATCCTGACCTGTAGAGCCTGGATATTTCCAGATAAGATCTTATAATCCCAAAATCTGCCAGTTGATCTTTTTGAGACTCATTGGTAGTCTATCCTTAGCTGACATCTAGCGATTGTTGTATACGTGGTTTTGTGGATACATCATGCAACTTAGTGTTAGTCTAGATAAAGCAAAGATGTCAATAGAGATTGTTTTCAACTTGCTAGTTTCTCAAATCAACGAACTGTTAGCTACTTCTTACAAGTATAAGGTATGTCTCCTGTTTTGTGCATGTCAATTTTTTTGTTTTCATCTGATTGGAATGCAGTCGCATTTCATGAGTAGAGTGTGAAGTTGCCCCCTCATGGCCACAGAAGATGGGCCAGCCTGGGAAACCCAAGGCGAGGGGCCGCCGCGCAAACGGTCCCGATCAGCCATCATGGATAGGGGAGAGTCATCCTCCATGAAGAAGGAGGCTCGGGCTAAGGCTAAGGCCCCCTCAGCGAGGCCAGCCCGGTCGGAAGGGATTGATTGCTCAGACCACATAGGAACTCCTGCCTCGGCAGAGGATTGGAACCATGTCAAAGCGGGAGTGGAGGCTAACAGTGCTCGTATTGAGGCTAACAGTGCCCGCCTGGCTGGCATGACAGTGGAGATGGAGTCCTCGGCATCTCATGTGCTCAAAAGGCAAATGGTGGTCGAGAAGAACCGCATCACAGGTCTGGAGACCCGCACGCTGCATGTGGAAGATGGCCTTGGCCTGGCACACTTCGAAATTAACAAAGCCGCAAGAGGTCGCCGACATGCGGGCCCGCCAGACTCGCGGTTCATCGGGCCCGACACCATGGCACAAGAAAGGAGCGCCAAGAATGCGTGAGACGATGGTCACGGTGTCTCCGCTTCAGGGGAGGTGGAGGCAGCCACCACCATGGCATCGAAGCCCAGACGCTCTGCGCATGTACGCATTACGCCGGATCTTCGAGTAAGATCGAATCAGCAAAGTCCGCCCTCGACGCCCGTGTGTTGGTTCGGCACGCCGCTACTCGTGAGCCTCGAGCTCCGGGGTTGGCGGGCAACCATCCATAGAAACTGAGCGGGTCTCCCCACCGAGGTTCATAGTCAGCCGCAGCTAAGCGGTGAGATGGCCAGCAAAGAACAGCCCCACGCAAGAGCTGTGGCTCCCTCTCCGCGGGGCCGCTGGCTCGGGACGCTACCCCTCGCCACACGCCTCACGCCGGGTAGCCGCCCCCGCGACCGCGCCCGCCTCCAACCACTCCACGCCATCCCAGCCACCACCACCACCCCCAGCACAGACCCGGCCTCGCCCACCTCTGGACCCGCCAAGCAGCGAGAACTCCGTGAGCGCAGCGAGAGCCCACAACCGGTAGTTCGAGGCATGCCGTAACGCCAGGGGAGAGTTCGCCCACAACATCCGACACACATTCGATCGATGACATTCCCGCCAGTTCACATTTCACCGGCGGCCCGCCATGGGGCTCCTCGGCCACCGTCATGACCGCATTGTCATATTCACGGCTGCGGATGCACAGGTGCGTGATGCCATATTGCGCCAGGCCCAGATGCTGAAGGGGACATCCCTGTACGTGGACAGGGACCTCACACCCGTGCAACAGGAGGCACGCAGACAGAGCTTGTCGGGGTCGAGGCATTCGCCAATGTGGGGTGCCACAGATTGGTTCGAGGCAGGGATGCACATTTTCTCGGACGACCAAGTATCGGGCCGCAACCCGCAGCCCCAACCGCGGTACCGCAAGGCCCCACGCTTTTTCTTCCCTACCACGGCCCCCTTCTCACGCCCTACTCCTACTCCTCACGACCGCGGCCTCCTCGACCACATGTCATTCTCCCCATCCATCTACTTCTCACTCAGCCTTTCCCGCCCTCCCCCCTCACTCATTCATGCGATACCATCCCTCGGCGACAAATAGGAATTGTGCCTCCTCGTGGTCTCATGGAATTGTCGAGGCTTCCCTTGGCGTAAGGGGACAACCAACTCCGCGGCAACCGATATGGATCTCATCTTTCTCATGGAGACATGGGAGCATCTTTGGGCACAAAGCACCCGATCCGCCAGTTACCAACATTTCTGGTCTTCAATACCTGCATGACAGACGAGGGGTCATGGTGGAGTGGCTTGCTACTACCGGACAACCTTGGCACATTCGGTTACCCTCCGTAAGATAGACGCACACAACCTGGTACTTGTGGGTTCGTGGTGCATAATACCGCTGGCAACCCTCTTTTTCGGCGCACTGCTATTTCCCTCACGCAGAGCACCTTCTATCGCAGCCACCCCGATGCGGATGATGGACCCTTATGTCGATCTATATGATGACATACGCCAGCAGACAAAGAGTTGGGTAGGGTCGCCCTTCTTGAGATTTCAATGCACTGACAGAGTAGAGCAGCCCATGCGACTTGACCCCCTCACGACGATGTCCTCGCAGCCTACGCCCGCAGAAGCAACCCGCCATGAGGATCGGATGACAGCCGTGTCACTTTCGCTTTGCGCATGTTGCTCCTGCTATGTGGTATTTTTGACTTGATAATTTGCAATGGCTCATTACAAGGCCCGATTCACGCAAGTGCACATGCGCATGTGACAATCGTGGGGAGGGTCTAGTGTGGTGGACTATGTGCTTGTAGTTGCCCAAGATATGCATCTCATCGGTCCGCTTCCCGGGGGTACGATACGGGGATGAGGAGGCTCCACTGAGATCACCTCCCACTTTTATTTGGACCTGGTTTTGGCAAGCCGCCCGGGGAACCCCCACTATGCCAGCCCCTTGCCGCCCCTCGGTTGAGACTAGATTATGAGCGTGCAGAGGACTATGCCGAGGTGCTTATGGACGCCCCCCCAAGAATTTCGCGGACCTCCACACTAGAGCAAAGCAGACTACACCGACTTCGCTATTACGGGAGGCAGCGGACAGGTGCTTTGGCAGACCCCCCGTCGCCGCCGTGGTCAGCAACATTCCCGCCAGAACCGATGGTTTGATGCGAGTGTAAAGAACGCAAGCCGCAGCTCCGCCACATTCGATCCAGTGCCCGCCAGGCCACCACCACGCATCGCCACCCATCCGGAAGGAGACAAAGGCGCTTATCTTGCCGTGCATCGTGGGAGATGTTCGCCTCTGGCTGACACTCATCCTCGAACCTTTGGCGCAGAGTGCTTCAAGGCCAGCCCCAGCCTCACTGGGGACATCACACCCGGCAAAGGGAATGCGATTTGCAAAGCTCTATGACCCGCCAGGGACGCCAGACGCCCCATACCCCCCACAGATGGCCCCCCCATTGGTTCTCGTGGAGGAGGATGTTGAGGAGGGCCTGCAACGGTCGGGCTAATGGGAAGGCAAAATGACCGATGGTATGCGTGGCCGAGTTACTCAAATGGGCGGGCAGCCGCTTGTCTGGCCCTCACTACCCTATTCAACAGCATTGCAGGAAGGTCTCCCCGACAATGGACCACAAGCGGTTGTTCCCATTTACAAGGCGGGCGACCACACAATCGTCCGCCAATTACCGGACGATTATGGTCGGCTTCAAGATTTGCCAAACCGCTGGCTAGCATTCTCGAAAGCAGCAGCTTGACACGCCGTGGCGAGGTCGCAGATGTGTGGGCCCTCACACGCAGGGCTTTTAGACCCCGCCACTCAACGATTGACCATATCTTTACACCGGGTAATCATTGAAGACAGCCGTAATCATCGACAGGACTTGTATTGCCGCTTTGTGGACTTCGCTGGCTTTTGATACGGTTCCCCGAAAAGCTGTGGGCTAGATCAAGGCCAATCGGGCTCCCGCCGCCTGTGCGTAATGCCATGTACAGGTTGTATGAGAGTTGTTTTGGCAGATGCACCGACGGGCCAAGCATTCACCAATAGTATCGGGGTCCGGTAGGGGTTGCCCCCTCGCCAACACTTTTGGCCTCTACATTGATCGCTTAGAGCCCCGGCTTCATCGAGCATGGGGATGGCATACGCCTTTTGCACTGTGTCATCCGCCCACCATCTATGCGACGATGTTGGCCTCACTGGCCCACACCCCAGAAGCTATGCAGCCTCACTTGATGCCCTAGACACATTTTGTCGCTACGTATATGCGCTGTGAATCGCCAAGACCGTGGTGGTTCTCATATCCTCTTCACGCCACCCCATGCCTCCTCGCACTCACATATCGGGGCAGCCTGCGGGACGCCACGCCCACCTACAAGTACCTAGGGGTGGAGTTCCCCTCCTCAGCCTCGCTGGGAGGCGCCTATCCGGCTATGTGACAAAGAGCCGAAAGCGCTTTATGCCATGCGTAACAACATCCACCGCGCAGAGATCTATGATTGGGGCCATCACACATCTGTTCCGCAATCGGGTCGAGCCCGCCCTTCAGACGGGTCGAGGTTTGGGGCCCTGGCCGCCTCTATGGCGACACTGAATGACTTGGAGCAAAAGTAAGGCATTTTGGCACGGGCACTTGGGGTGAAACCTTCAGCCCCCTATCGATTCTGCGAGAAATCGATTCTTGCCGCCTCAACGAAGCAGCCCTGATAGACACATCGCCTATTTTCGTAAAGTAGTTACTATGGGTGATGCTCGGCCCCGCACCGGGCTTACACCGCGGGTAATGGATCCGCAAGCCGCTTTAGGCCCGCTGGAGGGGTAATAGACATCGCTGGTTCGCCAGATGGAATGTGCGTGAGCAATGATGCGCGCGGTGTGGACACACAAATGCCGATCGCGGATGTACCGCGGGGAGTACCTAGACGCTTGTTTCCTTGGCAAGCTCGGGACCCCGGCTCTAGAGCAGGTCAAACGCCCATTACAAGGAGCACATCAACCCCGTGTTAGCCCGGGCCCACCGCCTACCCGCGGCTCCCACCGCCCCCTAAAAGCACGCATCATTGCCTCCATTCGCACAAAAATACCCACCATCTTCGCATCGAGACGGGCGTGTGGATTGGGAGCCCCGCCAGACAAAGCTCGCCGGTGCTGCTGGTGCCATTGAGGATGAGTCTCACACTTTCCAGAGTTGCCCAAATAAGCGGCCACATCCGAGCCAGATACGCCCCTTAGTACGGCCGGACTTGCCCTTACATTTGCCGATGAACACACCGCCGCAAGACGCCCCCTCCGGGTCGTATATTCGTGAGGTGTCGGACTCGGCGAGGGTCACCTTTGCCCCCGCCGGCCGCCGCTGATTGGGCACTACGGGTGCGGTGCATGACCAGATATATTTGGGTGTTTCGCATTGTATATGTTAGCACGCTTTGTCAACAGGCTGATTGTTGCCACGCTTTTTTTCCTCAAACCCTTCGGGCGGGGTTTTTAATCCGGCAAGAATCCTCTTGCTGCGTTTTTGTATTGGGTCCCATAGACCGATTGGTCTCCGTGGACGATAAAAGTACCTTCCTTCCTTCCTTCCTTCCTTCCTTCCTTCCTTCCTTCCTTCCTTCATATTGACTATCAAAGCTTTGCATAATGTAAGATAACATGAATTGAAAATGCAAAGCTTTTCATTAGATGTAGATATCCTTAAAGTGTGTAATCCGGTCCTTCCAGGACTGAATCGTGAGCAGAAGCATGAGCAACAACTAAAAACATAGTTGGAAACTGTGTTAAATAGGTTGCAGTTAGGGATTTTTCAGAAGTGAAGCAGGTCTCAGAACTTTTTCTATTGACAATGCCTTTTCTATAAATTCTTTCATTTGCTATAGCAAATAGGTTACATTTTGATTGAAAAAGATATGCATCTATCTACTTCCCTTTTGACACTCCATTTCTCTATGTGCAGTTCCATCTCTGTGTAGTTCCATAAAGTTTCCATATCTATATTCTTTATTTGTGTACTCAATTCAAGCTCTGGAACTTTCTTGACCATAAGTTGATAAGACAATACTTTTGACAGTACTTTAATTGCATGGCTCCTATTGCCATATCATTACTATTTGGTATTCTGCAACAGTTAAATTTTGTTACAGTTTCTGGGTTGTGGAAATAGTTATAGATATACAAATTAGAAGGTTTCATTATATCAATCACGGAATGGCAATTTGCCATTCTCTAAATCTTTGCTGTTTAACACATTGTAAAATTCATAGTTGGAGAAGTAGAAACTCAAAGTAAGTTTTCTTAGTTCTGGAATATGCTGGCATAAAATTTGGGGAATCTTCTGATTACTCAATATATATACACATATATTTGCAGGGTCTATATATAGAAAATGGTTTAATTTTGCATCATACAGGTTATGGTTATCCAACACCTGGATTGTAGGGTCCATACACATTAGATGGAAGTCATTCGATTTGTGTTGTTTATCAACTTCATGGATATGATAACACATGATGACATGTCTCCTGTGGTGAGTGAAAATCGAACATAGCATCAAGCTTTCAAAAATAAAAAACAACAAAATGTTGTTTTGCAATGACTCCATAGACAATGAAGCCAAGCACAAACAGGATTTTGAGGAAGGGGAAGCAAGCAATAAGCATTTAAAGAGTTGTTAGCATGATTCAGATTTAAGGTAAGATATTCTTACAACTTTTACTGGTAAATAAATTTACATCTCATATCTCATCGCAATTTGCATCAGGAATAATAAAAGCCTGAATTTTGCTGCTTGTTTCATGAAGCTCTCCATTTTGGATAGATGTCACATTTGTCTTTCAATATTTTATTCGATCCTTTAGCACAATGTTGCATGCATACCAGAAAATTTGTTACTACGTCAGCATACTCCTGGACTTCTAATTTGCCCAAACTACACAGTAGATAGTTAGTTCTTCTAGAATAAGCACAACTAAATTGACATTGAATGCAACTGGAACATTGTGCATGCCTCATAACTCTTCAGTATTTTCAATATAGAAGCAAGAAAGATTATCCAGAATGTCTCTACCAATTCTGAATGATCACCGTCAAAGGGCGTAGGTCTTGAATGAGTTTTAGCATAGAAGTAAGAAAGACTATATAGAATGCCTTTACCAATTTTGAATGATCACTGCCAATGGGCTTAGGTTTTAATTGAGTGTCTGATCACTCTAGATACCAATAAGAGAGATACATGTTAGCAAATTCAGATGTAATGCTAAGCATGGTACTCAGCGACATAACCAAAAGAGATTATAGCAGGAGAGATTATATTCATTTGGAGAAGGTTACCAGCTCTCCTCGATCTTGTAAGATAATGAGAGGCTTACGTAAAAATTTGACGCACCTTTGCAGTGCAAGTTGTATTTTGCCAACAGAGCATCCAAAGAAAAGCCATGCTCAAGACTCAAATAATGATGCAAAAGCAAAATACCAAATATATTAAAATACAGAAAATGATATGGCAAGAACTAAATCGCACCCATGAATTGCTACCACTGGACTGGTCAATAAACAAAATTTTCCACTTCAATAGGCACCTCAGACATCAATCTCCAGCTCTATTACATCCGCCTGTCAGCTGCTGAAAACAACAACATAAAAAAACAAAAGGTCTAAATTGGAAGCAATTAGCCTCGGCCATAGTGGTATATGAAGGGCAAGAATAGCAAATCGAATACTAACATGCTTTTCAGTATCTTTAATTTCAGCAGACCACATTGCTCTTTAAATTTCAAATTGAATATGTATTACAGTAGACAATGCATACAAAAGGAACCAGCAAACTCACCCTAAATGCATCTTAACAATTGGACAAAGAACTAAAATTGGCAAGGTAGATAGTTGCATAATTCATCTAGAAGGCATTTTGTGGGTGTCAATAGATAGAAAAAAAAGTGTAATAAGAAAAATACCATGTTACAATTTAGCCTTTGCAAGCAAATCAATCCTCTCATTGGTACCGTCTCTTACTAGATAGCAGAGCTATAGTACACAAATTAAGGAATGTTTGTTGCCTGTTGAAGATATCCTGCAAGCAATTAGCATGAGCTTCTGCACACCACAAATATGAAAAAGTAGGCTAATTCGCTTATCCAATCTACTTACCTGTTTTCTATCTTGCAGGGATTTCTAAAATGATCAGTCTAGCAAAGCTCTAATGCAGCAAAACGTGATGAAGGGTGACCGCAAATGCAAAAAGGAAATCGTGGCCGTGGAGTCAAATAACACAAAGGGAAGAAACATATACACCAAGCAAATGTCAGTTTTTATAAGCCAATCATTTTATGAACAGCTCGGAACAAACACTACTCTGATTTATCTAATGTCATTCCTCCTCCACACCTAGAGTTGGCCCTTCAGGCAACTCAAAAAATGACACTCTGTACTAAGCAAAGCTTCACAGCCCGGAAGCCTGAAGCGAGAGGTTTTAGCATGCAAAACGAAGCACAATAAATCGTGGCATGCATCTTCTTGACACCTGCAACCCGATAAGAAGAGCCAAAAGAGGAAAAATCATCAAATTGGTCCTTGAATCATACGAAAGGGAAAAATTTTTATTTTTGGGTTATCAGAATATTTTTTCGGCTACCAAACTCCCCATAACCTTAGGCAACTGGCCTGAAAAAAAAAATTTAAAAAGTTTCCCACTTGCCGGAAAAACCAAATTTAAACAATAGATTTATGAAATGAATTATTGGGACGCAAGGACTAGTTCCACATGGAACTCAATGTCTCTCTCTTCGTAACCTAGTGGCATAATACAGAAAGCAACACGAAATACTTAAAAGAAATACTCAATAGGTAGGCATCATTAGCATGAGCTTTGGCAAAGTAGATTATTAGAAATCCATGGGGCGGAACTCATGGGCTGAACTCAATGTCTGTCTTCATAATCTGGTGGCATAATGCAAAAGCAAAGAAAGCAACATCAAATACTTAATAGCTCTGCATCACTAGCATGAGTTTTCATGTTAATAGAACATCCAAGAATAGATGGTTAACATTGCAAACATTTTAAGATAGATAGATAGATTCTTAATAAATAAAGGTCGTAGAAACCAATAAGATTTCTCTAAATTTGAATTTATTTAGGTACTTCCTCATAAGTTGACTCTAAATCTTAAAAGCCAACAAGATAACTCTAAATTTGAACTAGGTAAGCACGATGATTAATATAAAATGACTAGTTCTTAAGGAATCTCATGTTCAAAAGATTAATAAAACATGGACGTAAATATACGATGTTAAACATCACGTTCTCATAAATATTGTCTTTACATGAAATTGAGAGGTAGTTCTGAAAATCTTAAAATGTTTCAAGATTGTAGAATTGTCACCATTTTTGCATTGCACAAACTTTCAAACCAGTAAGTGAGTTGGTGAAAAGAAATGTTTGCAGTGGTCTTGGCCAAATTTCTTGTAAGGAGAATTTATGTTGGAAAAATATCATAAGGAACTAGATATTGAGAACAACTTCCATACATCAGAACAACTTCCATACACATGTAATTTATTTTGTTTTATCTACATTTCCATGAATCTACCATGCATAGAGATAGAGTTGCATGCTTTTGCTTAGAGATGGAATAAATATTTAACTGAGTTCCATGCCTTGAGTCATCTTAAAGCTGGACTTTATAAATTAAAAATGGAGTTAACTCCATCTTAACGAAGGATTTTCCACAAGCATACAGAAAAGCGATGTATAATAAGCTCTAAGCCATTTAATATTGGCATATGAGCTTTTAGATCAAATTTTTATGGTGTAAACTGATGTCTAGCACATCTGCTCCTGACTACCTTGACATCATCATACTCTTTGCTCATATAAAATTCCTAGTTATGTTGGATTGTTCTTCAAATTTATTTATCCCGAGGGGTCAACGTAATAAAGCAGCGTATATGTGTTCAAAGTACTGATTTAGATGTAGTGCCCCCCCCCGCACAAATAGAAATTCGATTGCTTCCCACCAAGTAAACAAAAAAAATCAATCCACAAAGAATCTCATCCCAAGGTAATAACCCCTAGTCAAGATTATTTAGTAATGAAGAGGTATAGTACTCCAAAAGTATTTATCATCTCATGCTTGGGCATTCGACATATATTACATAAATAAAAATTATGGCAAAAAACAAAACCATCGTTGGAAAGCTATGAATACATGAAAAACAAAAGAGCGCATACTCATAAGTTCAGTGCGTGTATGAGTAAAATAAGGGCCCATGTATACCAAAAGTTTTTCACAACGTCTAGCATCATAGGTCCTTATGGCATTGAAATGTGCGATGGTCCACAATATCCATCCTAAAAAAATCCGGCCCTAACAAAAATCCGGCCATCCTTAAAAATGTTCGATGAGATAAAAACAATTTCAGCAATTTTTTGGTAAATAAAAAAGTAGGCGATTCCCAGATGACGACACGTCAGCTTTTTTCGTGCGCAACATTTCTATGGAATTTTTTTCGACATGTTGCAAACTTTTCTGGCTATGGCATGTTCGGCAACTGTGGCAACCCAATCGCTGAAGCATCTCCTCCGGCTATGGAATTGCCCAGCGATCTGCTTGCTGGCTATGGCATACGCTTTAGATAGATCCGCAGATCATCACGGCTTGATCCGGCATTCGCATTCTTAGCACTCTTAATTCTCCGACACATGCTCTGATCTGCCGTAGAAAATTTCAACAGAGTTATTTGGGCTCAGACCTGCAGAAAGATCTCAGCTATAGTCGTAGCCACACCGGGCAGTCTACTCAAATGCCACCAATCTTTTCTATCAAAGCCTGTTAGTTGCGATTCATTCAATTTGGGGCATCTTTTAGGGCAAAGAGCAAACTGGCTCTTTAAAAATTGTCAACGCAGACAGGTTAAGGAAACATCTCTTGCTCCAAAATGGTATGGCAGATCTCTTAAGAAGAAGCTGGCCAGAACTTGGTCGTCGTTTGCAAAACTTGCAATAGTAGATGGTTTTTCTTGCAGGGTTCAACAGAGCTTACATAGTCGATTTTGGCTTTGACTTTTTGCTTTCAAAATCACTGGTAACATGCTGAATTTATTATTCTAGCTTCTAGGTTTGCTCTTGATATTTCTGCTCAGACTTCTCCAGATATTCCTGTCAGGTTCATATCCAGGTTCTGCACTACTGCAAGATTGTGTAGCACTAACAAGGACGGTAAACGGTGGAAATGGGGTAAGTAAATGATTCTTTTTCATTTTGGCAATTAGGGAGAAAGAAATTGATGGAAAACCGTTGCTGGCGGAATTTCAATCATTTAGATTCACTGGGCACAATAGCACTTTTGTTATTAGAATGCAATGCTATGTGCTTATGTGCCGGTGAATTTCCTCTTAGTTCTTGTGATATAATCATTTACCCTAAATTCTAGGGTTTCGTACATGATGCAGTCTCAGAAGTAATTTAGACAACTCTAGATCTCTTCATTTGATTAATTAGTAAGATGAGTTGCTAATTGTGAGAGATCTTTATTGTTAAACTAGAAAACCCAGCCTGCAAGTTCTAAGCATGAATTTATGCAGGAGTTTTCCCTTTGTTACAGAGAACTGGTCTCTGGATGTCTCCTAGCTCTGGTCATAAAATACTCTCTTTCCTATTTAGTATTCAGATATACAGCGTGAGGAAAAGAATGTGCAGAAAGCTATAAAAGAAGCTGTCAAACGAAATGATCCAGCATCAGCAAAGGTGTGATGCTCTATTGCCTCATCTCTATACCCATCTTCTCACATATGGCCGGATGCTACTTCCTTCAAGAGTTGCTGGGTTATTGACACTTAGAACAGTGACAGGTCCCTATCAAAATTGGCTGTAATACAAGTTATGAAAATTTGGACAGGCTCTTGCAAAGGAGATTGTAAGCTTAAGAAGAGTGGTGATTTGTCTTTATGAGAATCATGCTCAGCTCAATTCTGTCCCCATGCATTTAGGAGAAATTGTTGGTAAGTGGTTAGTTCTTCTTTTCTCTCCTGGGGAAGAGGGACAGGCCTTTTATTTCCTCTGGACTTTTTTTTACCTCAATTCTTTTCAATGTGTAGCAACTGCAAGAGCTGTTGGACATCTCCAAAAGAGTGCAGAAATAATGAAGTTGGTAAATGTATTAATGAAGGCACCAGAGATGCAGGAATTATCAAAAGAAATGATGAAGGTGGTAACACTTTGTTTCTTTTGATCAGCTGAAATATTCGCTTCTTTTGTAAAATGCAGTTTTATCAAAAATGTTGCTCAGAAAATATCAGGGAGCATTGGCAGCTTTATTTTGCTGTGTTGAGGGGTAAAAGAGCTTTATGTATTGACATAGACGCATTGCTTGTGTAGGTCAAGGGTTATTGAAGAAATGGTCAATGATGCAAAGGGACACCGTGACTTGATTCCGAGGATATTGAAGAGGAGATTGAGGAGGAGGTAGACAAGGTTCTTTCAAGTTGCAGGTGAGGTGACACGACTACCAACTGCGCCAGTGAGAGAAAAATTAAAGCAACCCATTAAAGAAGAATAGGAAAATACACTACACATTCCAAAGAGGGCTTCAATGTTTCTCGTTAAGATATCTATGACAGTCGTTTCTTGATAGAGAATCACATGCATCTTATGCAAATGCTAGAATTGCCTGGCACATACACATTAGAATCAGAGCTATGTAGTAACCATAATTTTAATGTTTTTTAGGAACGAGAATAGGCTCTGGTTGAAGTATATCACATGGAACTTGCATGGTGATGTTGGCTAATCGATGATAGTTACGTTTCTTCTTTAGGAGGCTCGCGAGGGAGCCGGCGATGATGCGACTGAAGTTATGCTTGCAAGACTAGCCGGGGTGTTAGAGCCCGAGGCTATATTGCTTCTCAATAAAACAGAGAATGATTGTCACAAACATCACTAGATCAGTTCTTTATGAAGGAGCTATTTGTCATCAGAATAGCCGTTGATGAATATATAAAGCAAAATTGTAATACAGGCCTTTGTGCTGGACTACTATATGTTGTTGCTGGTTTAGGACCCTGTAGCACTGCAGCAGGTTAGGACCGTGCACTAACTAAATTCGTGTTTCTATCACTAATGATACATCTCAAATGGGAAAAAAAACATAAAACAAACTACCGTAGGGACATCAATAAAGGAAAATGTTGATAAGGAAGGTGATCAAAAGTCAATGACTCCATTGATAGAAGAGTAGCCATATATAGATCAGGTAGTAGCATTCATTAGAAAAATGGGGAGGGGACGCGTAGAGTTAACAAATAACATGCACCGAGAGTCATAAAACATTGATAGGTAGAAAATTAAAGAACATGTATTTTTAAACACAAAAGTTGAGAGGTATTAAACATAGAATTGTAAAGCATGTATTATTGTGGAAAGCCAAAGGCGAAGCGGAGTGGACATTAAGAAAAGGCATACACAAATCCTTAGACCCATGCAAAATGCACTTGGCTCGAGGTCAAGCTAGTTAAATGTTTTAATTCACCAATTTGGGAAAAACACCACATTACCTTTATGTTCTCTAAAATTGCCAAAATGCCAATTTTTATGGAAATGGTCAGAACCCATCTATCCTACGCACAAAACAAATGGCAATAGTGCGTTTAGCTCCTCAGATGTTCTTTTCAAGATCTCAAGGATGTCCAAAATTGAGATTTATTCGACTTAGCACAAAATTTCTTTTGCAAATGTCGCCGCTGATAAATTTCTTTTGTATATCTTAACATATATAATTATTGAGGATCTAATTCTATGATCAATGATTACGTTAGCATTTTTCGTGCACAAACACTTCTATAGAATTTTTTGACACGCCGCATAGAAAAGGGCCATGTTCTTGTTCCTTCCTAATTGCGATCTTCGTGGATCCGCTATGCTAGTTAGGGCTTACCGCCACCGGATCAACTTTGGAGCTCTTTCTAATTTGGAGCAGCCCGCTTATTCTGTTGTTACTTAGGACACATTCTTCCATTACCCTATTCTCAGATATCCATGGGCTTAATTTTGAGTAACAGTAAAAGATCTAGCACCGGGTTTCAAACCCATTTTGTAGTCTCAATGAAACCCTTTTCGCCTCCGAGGAGAATCCCAAGGGCTAAGAACATCCATGCCGATCACCCAAAGCCAACTCAAATTCAATCGCTTTCCAAGAATCGATCCAAGAACGCCTCAATTCAAAGAGAGGAAGAAAAGAACCCAAGAATCAAAACACTTCAAAAGAATTCCAACGCCGCAGATCGGCCGCTAGGGCGCTTTTAAATCGGACGAATCTATGAATCAAGAAAGATTAATAGGGCGCAATTGGATTGAGCCTCCTGACCGAGGAAGCAAATCGGCGTCGAATATTTAAGCCGCCGAGGCAACGGATGAGAACCAAGCAATGGACCTACCCAAACCTATTCCGCCAAGCTCGAGACTCGCTTAAGTTTCCTGCCAAGCTCGAGACTCGCAACATCGCCAGCTTAAGCTTTCAAAGAGTTTACTTAAAACAACCGCCAAATTTTTAGATGGAATCCGCCTTCAAACGCCTCGCCATCGCCCCCCAAGACCACGTGGGCGCAACCAATCGTGGAGGTGCTTCTCGCCGAGTCCATCCGCCCCCACGATTCTCTATTACTTTCGGATTGGTAACCTCTAATGTGGAAACAATTCGAACAGAAGGTATTGTAATTTTGTGTGAACAGATTGGTTATGCAAGATTATATGAATTGGAATATACTTATGCAGACTTCTGTAATGTGAATGATGGCTTTACTCACATCCAACAGTCATTGAAGAATTTTGTATGTTGTTATCTGATCTATCTCTATCTCTATCTCTATCTCTATCTCTACCTCTACCTCTACCTCTATCCTATATATGTTCTTATGTTTCGCGCTTATTTGACCGTCCGTTCGAGATTCGACGGCTCACGTGGGTTTGGGACGTATCCTACGGCCCAGATGGCCTGGGAGTTTACATATAATATGTGTACCATGGTCCTACGGTCCAGATTGATCTGATCCTGACCGTCGGTCCGAGATCCGACGGCTCACGTGGCTTGGGGACACACCATGTGGCTTTGGGAATTATATGTAATAGATCCTACGGCTCATATTGCTTTTATATGGTGAGATCTTGATCGTTGATCGAGTTTAAGATCCTAAGGCTCATATTGAATGCTTGAATGCTCGTTCCTTAAGGAAAGGCTTTTAAAATTTTTTATATTATTAGGGGGATTCGAACCCTGGTCCTCAACCTCCCAATCCCCCCACTCTAACCACTAGACCAAGCATTAATTCTATGAAAAATTTATGTTTCAAATACACTTAAGGGTAATGTTGTAATTAAGATAAAATAGACTATAATATTCTAGGATGTTTTGAAACTTTCAAAATGTTCCAGAAAGTTCTAAAATGTTCTATAAATTTCTAGAATGTAAGGGAATCCAGAAGAATTAAAGGGAATATAAGGAAATCTCATAAGTTGTAAGAGAATCTAGGAAAATATACAAGTCTAACGGAATCTCTAAAATCTAATTGAATCTAAGGGAATCTTCATAATATCTAAGGGAATGTAAGAAAATCTTGATGAAATCTTAGAGTTTTTTTAAGATTTTGCAAAACGCGACAATAGAATGTACTAAAATGTTTCATAATAAAGGTGTACAATATAAATCTTGAAAAAAAAAAATATTCTAGATGCTCAAGGCAAGCGCTTTAGTCTAAAAATAGAAAATGTTTTAAAAATGTTGCAGAGATCCAAAATAGATTATTCTAGAAGGTTTTAAATGCTCATGGGTTTTTAAGATTTTGCAAAGAGCGACAATAGAATGTTCTAAAATGTTTCATAATAAAGGTGTACAATATAAATCTTGAAAAAAAAAATATTCTAGATGCTTAAGGTAAGCGCCTTAGTCTAAAAATAGAAAATATTTTAAAAATGTTGCACAGATCCAAAATATATCATTTTAAAAGGTTTTAAATGCTCATGGGTAAGCACCTCAATGATGTAAGAACATGCTAAAACTGGAACAATGCGCCGTAGGACGTATTAATTTTCTTGTTTATATATGTAATTGTGCATTGGAAACATACATTTAACATAGAATAACAGAGTACTACCAAAAACAGATATTTGGAAGTTGCAGTTTTTGTGGTCCAAATATGCCTATAGGATCCTCCAAATTGTCGTTTCATTGCATTTGATAGATTCAGTGCTTTCCAATTGACTCTGATCAAGTAAAATTGAGTGATATCAACCTGCAAGACTTTAGCCTTCTCAACTATCATATTATTATTTTTAGACTTGCAAATTGCATAGAGGTCATGGTTTTCATAATACAAAAAATACCAGAATATGTTCACTTTCTAGATATTCAAAGTGTGATATTGAAACATGGGGCATCATGTTTCCAAAGATTGTTGTCACTGCTTAGATAAAGGGTGTAACTATGTTACCTTAAAATGTTCTCCAACGCGATGTTTAAGTTGTCATTTATACAGAGATGATACAGAGATAAGCTAGACTTTTGCAAGCTAGAAATGAGATAACAAGCAGCTACCACTTCCTTCTTGCAAGTAAAAAAGTTCTGTTAATGAATGCTATCGATCCATGATGGGGGGGTTTAAAAGCCCCATTTTGCAAGCCCATAGCTGAGATCCTTTTCGACTTGATACAAAAATCTACTTTGTCATGAGTTAGGTAAGAGAAATGTTCGCGGCGGCCTTGGCCGCCACGATAAATTTCTTGTACCAGTAATATTGAATGGAGGGCGGCATTTTTTCCTAGTTGGGTAATCGAGCCCTAATTGAAATCACATTACAAAATACGGGACTCCCATCGTACTTTACCATTGGAGAAATGGCATTGTGACTTACGTTTTAATCGCCCGGAATAAATAAATTTGGCTACGTTTTCTTTTCTCACTTACCAGCATCTTACCGTACATCACCTACTAATATAAATGTCACAATTCTCATAATGCTCAATTCACATCAAGAATGTGTTAACTTACAATGCCTAATCATTGAGGGCACCCACCCTCGATTCCATTGTTCATGGCTTCTTAAAATCATTCAGCCTTATATAACTTCATTGTCAGGATGGTCATGCCTTAGGGCAAAGAATTTGACTTGCAAACTTGATCAAGCTTTGCTTAAGAATAAGCACGTATTTTCTCAGCTATAGCAGGAGATATGGAAGATGGATATCTGTCATATTCTTATCTCTTTTTACATTTGACTTGTCAAAATTGAAGCGGCTTTAAAATGTGGTTGTCACTTGGCCGAATAGTTCTTTAAAATCTTTTGTTGGTCTTCCTTCACCTTCTGGCTTGGAAGCAAGGTCAAATGCTTTGTTCTTTGCTTCTTCATACAAGAGTGCCTGTCAATCAATGCAATACATTGTGTTGAAATGAGGTCTGCAAAGCATGGATTTTTTAAAGGATCTGGCTAATTCTATTCTCATTACCTGAAGTGTAACTTCAGCAACATCTGCCCTTGGAACAGATTTTGTATCAGTAGAAAGCAGCTCATCATTTTTACCTATTAAGAGCTCTCTCAAGCCTCCCTCTTTATCTTGCAATCCCCCAGCCCTGCAATACCAGCTCATTATAATGCATCTCATGCGTGACTAGGAAATGAAGGAATAGAAGTAGAATAGAATCCACTAGATCTTTTAACGTCCACCAAGACCAATATAGACGTAAAAAGATATAAACAAGAAAAGAGCTTAACTTTTTCAAACAGACAATGAGTACCTTATGATTGTGTAGGGCACTCCAGAATCTGCTAAATACTGTTCAGCCTTTCGCTTCCAAATCTTCATAAAAAGGATGTAAAGTTTATTTTCATTTATGTAAGATGGAAGTGACTAAGATGAAGGTACTTATGGTCAGAACAAAAAGGTGGATTTAAACTTCAATAAAGGTACGTTTAGAATACCAGAATCTTTCCATTGCCAAGGGAATTGAGTGGATGGTTCTCATTTGTTCCTCCCATTGAACCAACCAGAACTATCTGCTTTACTCCACCCCCTTTGGCTGAAGAGGCAAATAGTAAATAAGATGAGATTTTTCCACACAAACAAATACCAGCTTGAGCAAATAAAAACCATACCAATATCTATCTGTGCCTTCTGGCCAAGCCAATCAACCTGCAAAATGGCCATACATTTGTTAGTGGCCGCAGTCACTGGATAAGCCAATGTTGGAAATAATAATTTACCTTTTCTGGACTCCCATCTTCTTCAAAGCAAAATTCTGGTCTACCACCTTTGCTTGGATCAAAACCTGGCTTCATTTTGGGCACAGCACTGGTAAGAATTATAAGATAATCTATGCCTGAGAATGCTGGAACTAGAGTTTCAGGTTTAGTAATATCCCCAATGTAAACACTTTCATCCCTCCAATCTTCTTTTGCTTTCCACAGATCTGACCAAACCACGAGCCACAAACTGCTCACTTCTCTGCTTTAGCTTCTCATACACAAGGCGACCTATTATCATTTAGAAACTAGGGTTTAGGGCTGAGTTGCAATGAAATGGTAACAGAAGAAGCAAATTTTGGGAATCTTAACATCTGAGCGGGCAGAACGTTTTTCCAAAAGAAAAGCCAATGCAATTATATTTGCAATGCATTCAACACTAAAACATAGAACTGAGGAAAAGGTTGGAACCTGTCCTCCCGCCTGCGCCAGTCACCAGAACAGTTTTGGGAGTATCATTGTCCGCCATAGCCAAGAGCAACAGGGAAGTCCTCCTTGATGCTGATGTTCTGAGAGGGCACCAAGGCCTGCCGTTTAATCTGGTGGGGAAGGGACGGAATGAAGTGGGCAGAATTGAATGGGAGGCCATTGTTTTGATTTGATTATATTATCCACTTCTTCTTGTGTTAAAGTTTTGTTCTGAAGTTGAAGTGCACTTAAATTAGAAAAAGGTCCTTCTACACATCTTCTTTTTTATTTTGGGAGGGCTTTGGTTTCTGAGTCTAGAACGCCGCATGTAACGCCGTATGTGGCGTTCCCTCTCCCCCTTGCGGGATTATTTCCGAAGTCCAAGGCCCCTGGATTATTTCCGTCCGCGCTCGTTTTTCCTCCTCTAGCCGCTCAGCCTTCGAAAGCTGAATGGAGAGGGCACAGAGTGGCCATGGCCCGGTCCGCTATACCGATTAGACAGCTCGGGCTCATCTAGAGACTAACATTGCAAAATTATGGTATGGTTATCTCCGGCCAGAGATGTTATTTTGCTCACTGAAACCCGGGGAGATTGATCCGCGGTGCATGATCTTACCTTCTTTGCATTTCTAATATCTTTTCTATTGTCTTGCATGCTTTTTCACAGAGCAACAACCAAGTATTCAATCGTGAGGTCTACACGATTCTTGCATAGCCATAACAAATGGCCTTATAACCAAAAATGTAAATCGAAATTGGAAAACCAAGCACCGAAAGTGTGTTGAAGCAAAATGGCGCTAGTGGTTAAGCCGCTTTTCTTGCCATTCTCTCCGATATATTGCTTGAAACATATATTGCTCATGCAAAGATCATAAGTATATTTATTGCCATTTATATGCTTGCTTGACCGTCCTCCATAAATGCATCAACATGCTAAAGTATTTCTTTGTTGTGAAATGCAGGGCCAACAACTTTTCTTCTTGGCATTCGTCTGCAAATAGGAACATGATTTCAGCTTCAGTTCTTTTGGAAAAGCTCGGCTTTAAGGTTCCCGTTTCGTGTAAGTTGAAGAAAGCAGAGGCAACTGGTTTTTTTTTTTTTTTCTAGGATTTCACAGGGCCTATTTTATATATAGATTTCGTGTGGTTTAATTCCCTCGCTTATATCGTATCCAACCCAATTGGTTTTTAGAGATTGCATTAAAGTTTACTTCAGATTTATCCATGTTTTTCATCCTACTATTTTAGAAGCATTCTCAAAGCAACAACAGAGAAGTAGCAAACCATTCATGTTAAGAAGGGTTTAGGTGCCTATAAACGGTTAAAGATGCTTCAAAACATACATGTTGAGAATCTCTTTGAGTTGTTTATTCCTTTGTTGAATGCAAGACTGTGAATGTTCTGCGCTAATTAAGTTTATGATATCACAGGTTTGTCTATGATACGATAAAAGATACAGATTATGTGGATAAGGATGTTCAAACATTGGATATCATGAAGCAAGATATGAATATCTTCTTTTTTAAAAAGAGAGATGTGCCTGGAACGTCGCATGTGCGCACGCGATGCGCATTCCCCTACCGCTATGGTGACATTTTGTTACAAGACGATATTTTGCTATACCCTGCAAGAGGGCAAATCCTGCCCTCCTTTTGATGCCCAATGCTTCATTTTCATTATTTTCTTTTTATCTGATGGATCCACTCTCCAATGGGATGTCAAGCTATGGCGAGAAACAACAGTTTGCAAAATCAAGTATATCCGTATCCACGGTGAACATTGGCATTTTCTTTTTCTCATTTGATCTTTCATAAAGTCCTTTTTCTCATATGGTTTCCTTCTGAGTAAGTGTCGCTGGAATGGTTACATGTGTTGACTCATTTAGATTTTAAACCCTCGATTTTCCACTTTCTCTTATTTTACTAAAAGATAAGTCCATTGATTATGATCATCCTCATGGGTATCATCATTTTTCTATTCTGTCTATGGTTAACCTCCTGGCATGTACAATTGGGATTTCAAAGATGTGGGGTTTTGAAAAAGGGGAACTTATAGTGGCGATTAGGATGATCTTTGAGTCTTATTATGATCCAAAGGTGGTTTTCCTCCGCTTGAAGAGTCAAGTATAGGGCTTAAGTTCCGAATTAAACGGATCGGCAATGTGGTGTCAAAGGTCATAGACTCTTTCATGTGTCCCAAACATGGTAATGAAGGCAAAGATATCTATTTTTTTTCTCGTGCCCTTGGATGAGAAACTAGGGCACTTTTTTTTTTGCTACGCCAGCCCGCTTTGGTTGTAATGATGAATCATAAATTGACCTTTGTGGATTTTCTCTACAATGGATGGCCCACGGGGAAGTTAGTGCGCACTTTCCAAGAGGTACTATGCAGGTACACTTTCCATCTTCTTCACAAGGCATTAAAATGTTCAAAAACAGGGGTAATCATGTTCATGTGAAAACTTCTAGGCTTTGTTTTTTAAGTATCATCTGTAAAGTGTTTAGTGATCTTTTAAATGCCACTTTGAGCATCCCTAATCTGTTCTGGTCTGCAGACTTGCTCATGCTAGCCATTATGTTTTGCACTTTTTTATTCTGCCTATGGTGAATCCTCCTGGTGTGCACAAATGTAATTACAAAGATGTGGCATTTTGAGGTAGCTGAATTTATAATGGTAGATTGGGATTATCTTTGAGTCTTATTTTGATCCATTGTGGTTTTTCTCCTACTTGAAGAGCCAGGGTATAGGGCCTAAGTCCGGAGGATAAATGTGATCGGCAATAGGGACTGCAGACTTGCCATGGTAACCACTACATGGACTTTACACCAAATTTTGTGTTTTGTTGAATGAAGTATAATCATTTTCTTCAATTTCATTTATGCATTAAAAATGCTACAGCTTGCACGCACCCATGAGCAGAGATATACAGATTGTAATTACTGGGACATTCGAGTGCAAGCCATTAAAAATGCTACAGTTGCAAGCATCCATGAGCAAGGATATGCAAATTGTAATCGCTGGGACATTCGAAAGTGCAAGCCATTGAGGTTAAACATTTTTCTAACATATTCTACTCTTGATTGATATATGATTATGATTATAGGTTTAAGAGCTCATTCAAGTACTTTTGTTTTGTGGTAGTGGACAAAATTAATGACAAACCCACATAGTATGATTAAGCTTTTCAAGTAGTGTTGTATGTGAATAAGATTACAAGTTTGGTGGCATGCAAGAAGTAGTTAAGAGCCAATTGCGTGAATATTTTAATCTTGTACTTTTGTAACATATTGAATCACCAGATATCTATAGATCATAGAAAGAGATACATAGAAATAGGCATAGAAATAAGAGTCGGATCCGCAATTCTCAGAAGCATGTGTCTTCTCTCCTTTGTAGAGATGCTTTGCATGTCCACGAGGAGGCAAATTTTGGGATGAAGCATCACCGGGGCTTGGTTTGTTCATTTCTTTGCATTTTAAAGGCACCTGCCAAGACATTATTGGAGTTGGTATGTACACGATAGCTCTAGAACTCATTGAACAAGAATGAAGAGTTGAGTTCAATCGACATAACAATGAGGTGCTCACTTGATATAGTTATTAAGGCAGGAGATATTGTAGTTGTGGTTTTGCGTAGCTTTGCATGATGAATTGTCCAGACAACTTCAAATTTGCATCTATTATATTCAAAGTTGAAATTGCTAGAATGTTGTAGCCATGTTGTTTTCTTTGTGGAGAAAATATTTGCAAAGATTTTAACATTTATATTTGTTTTTGGTCTAAGGTCTTAGCTCTCCGATATATTTGGGGACTGTAGCAACAGAGACAGTTTGCTAACAGAATACAAGGTCTAGTTGGCATTCCAGCTAAGAGCTGCCAACATAAGGTAAACTATGACACTTTCTTTGGCATATTCTTGCAAGACAAAGAATGCCTTATAGCAGTTGTGACACTATTTTTTACGGAAGGGGGACTTGTCCCATCACAGATTGATCCCTCTGGTGTGTAAAGCCTACCGGGGATCTTAATGGGCTAGGCTTAATGGTTTGCCACTGCATGTGGGCAAGGCATGAGCTCGACACCCCTTGGGTGATGCGTCACCTTCAATGAGGTTCAAGTCGAATAAGGGCAGTGGCCCTCTAGCCGCCTGTGATGGGCATGTATGCCTCTGGAGGGGAGGTGACTCTCCTCCAGCCTCATCGGGACTAGAGAGATGCAACCCAGTAGTAGCCCTCTTGGCTATGCACCTGGCAGGTTACGGTCCGGTCCCAATACTTTTCAACCTACTCTGCAAAGTGTGCACGGGAGGGGTGGATGGAGTGGACTACCCAATGTACCATAGCCTTATGCCAGCCCAATCCAATTGCCATGAATTCGGGTCCGCATTGATTCTTCGAGACCCAAGCCGCCACCACCCCCATGAGTCTGAGCCTTGGGTAGGATCCCCCTATTTTGATGTTATTGATGTTGTTGTACACGTTATGTTATGATGTGATCACCCCTCGAGGTGATTTGTTGATATATTGATGTCATGTGCTCATGTTTATTCACGCTTCCGCAGCTAGGTCGATCCCGAAAGAAGACGGGGCAAATGACTTATTCACTCTTCCTCACTAGCCCAGTTCTTGGGATTGGCGCTGTGGATGGCCCCCGCCAGGGTCGGTCGTGGGATGAACTCCGCCTTTCCGATAGGATGGGAGCATCAGAGGGAAGTAGGGGACGCCACATTTAGTTCATTGCCAATTCCTCACAAATCTACCTTATATTTTCTTTCGAGCATGACAATATTATTTATTATGTTTTCGAGTATATCTCAGTTGTTATGGTTCCAGAGGAATGTTGGAGCCAAAATGTTGTATTGAACTGAGCATTATGATAGAATTGTAAATTTTTGATCTTTTATGTTTTATTTATTCAAATTCTGTCTGAAGTGCTTGAAGTCTTTTTTTGAGCCGATGTTTCATTTATTAGAAGTTTACAATGGGATTTATTATTCCTGCCTCTGCATTTGTATTTTGCTTTTGGCTACTGTTGCGAACTTCAAAAAACATTCTTGAAAGTTTGGAAAAATGTCATAGTCCATTGTTCAAAATTTTATGCTTATAGTGCAATCCATAATAATGAGAAATAATGAACAAATTTCTTTCCCTTTGAATCTATAATTGGGATTCACTGCATGTCTCTACTTTGATGTTTCCTCCACACCCACAAGATGTGGCTCCCCAGCTCTGGGTGGTTCATGGCAGTGTTAAGAAGGAGCACCTGGTGCACTTGATGTATGTGGTCCCCGCTTTGATCCCCGGTGTTTGCCTCCATCGCCAAAGTGGCCTTTAGTTATCCCCGAGCCTCATCGTAAAGCAGTCTGGCGATGGGTATGGGATAAATTGCTTCATCCTAAGCTATCCATTTTATGGTGGCAGACCACTCATAGATGCGTGCGGGTAAACACTGTTGTTCATCGATTTTGTCCAGAAGTCTCTGTGATCTGCCCTCTTTGCACGCAGAGGGATGAGACAATTGAGCACTGCTTTTTCTTGTGTCACCATGTTCGACTTGCTTGGCAAAGGCTTCCGAAGTCTTTTCCATTGTGACTTGATAGTCACAGGTCCTATTGTCGGCCTATCCTAGTTCTTGGGACAAGTTGGCAAAGAGGTTTTTCCACTTAGCATCCGCTTGGATCATCCGTCCATCCGAAGAGACGAAATCTCCTCATCTTCAAGGGACAAAATTTTTTCGATACGCAAGTGCTTAGCGATGCCCGTAGAATGCATTGTGAAGGCGCATAAGTGTTCTTCCTTAAAGGATGACATCAAAAGTGTCATTTGGGAGGAATATTTTCAGATTCACACCTACTCATAGCAAAACAGCTTGTGCTCATGGTGATCCGTGTTCTCTCTCTTTTCTATGTTATGTATGTGGTGGGTAGTGTTGCTCTAGTGGATATCCTCTCCACCGGGTTTTAAGTCCCCATGTACTCTTTGTATTCTTTTGAGTAATAAAGGTCCACGCTCATCAAAAAAAAAAAAAAATGCCTCTACTTTGATGTGCATAATTAGCACTATCTTTAAAGATATATTTCCTTCATTTAAATTGCAAACACGTATAAGTGCAAGCAGTCCATAAAAAAATTGAGGGCTTGTGTGAATGTGTGCTACCAAATTTGTTCCCCCCCCATTCCTTTGTGGACCTAATGATCTTACAGAGATGATTAATGCACTTCCATTCATCTCTCCCTCCTTTCGTGTGTATATCCATCCCCTATATTGTTCCCTCTATATTTCTATTCATGAATATGCGCACACACAAAGAATGCACTTCATATCTTTATTTATCATTTCATTTTGAAGCAAGACTATTGGATACATCTATCGACATTTGAACATCTATCGGCATTTGATTTTATCTCCAAACTTCAAGAACCAGCCAGAATCTCTTAGAATTTTTTTTTTATTTTTTTTGGCAATGCATCCCACACATCCCACACATGCCCTCGCCTGATTCTATCAATTCCACGTCCACGGCCAATATCCGCCTCCCTAAAGCCTTTATGCTTTGGCACTCAAAATTACATTTATGGTAGAATTAAATTTACAACTTACTATTCTCTATTACATCTACACATCGACAAGCACGTGACAAATGCCTAACATTACAAATTTTGATTTGAGACTAGATTTTGTTGTAGTAGATAATATACACACTACCCCAATTGATAATTAACAAAACGAAGAAACTTGTGCATATGTTTTCTCGACTATCAACACTATTGCAAGAACTTGCATCTCAATTCCCAATATAGCACTCCATTCCATATACACACACATTTTACCTATCAAATCTATTACATCTACCCATTCGACACCACTTACCTACTAACACCCATAATTGCATTCGACACGCCCACGACTAATGTCTAGCATCATGGACACGCTCACTTTACTAGTGTCCGCATCGCCGAAAGCACACGCTTCTAGTTACCTCTTAATTTGGACAGCTTCCTAGTCCTACTAGAAATGGAGACCAAATAAGCTTCGACATAGATAGGAACTATAAATGATAACACAAGGATACACAGAGAAAATTATTAAATGAATTCACATTCTTAAAATCACACAATTAAGAGCATTCAACCATTTTTTTTTTTTCCAAATTTTTTTACCTTTTCCATTCGCTTTTCCCTTTTTTTTTTTTCCCATTTCATGTTTTCCATTTTCCCACTTAACTTTTTTCTTTTTCCATATTCCATTTCTCCCATCTCCCTTTTCCCTTTATTTGTTTTCCCCTTCCCCATTTGTCTTTTTTAATTTCACATTCCCTATTCTCCCATCGATTGTCTATGGCAAAGAGGAATGAAACCCAATCACCAGTACGTGCACTGCCATGGGAGCCACTAATTGTCTACCCTCATATCAGAATCGGCCCCCGCTATTCCCGAGAATAGCACTGCTTGCAATCTTGATTGCGAGGTAAGGGATTTCCCCATTATAGTTGAGGTGGACCTATTTCAGATATTCTTATAATGTTGTAAGAAGTATTGGCATCATCAATGTGAGTTGGTAGAAATCTTCTTAATATACTACCCTTGAACCCGAAATGGAGTGCTTTGATGGCCAAAGCTTCAATTGGAGGTAAGAAAGGACAATGTCAGCTTTTACAATTGCCTTCGATATTCTTTAACATCAATCTGAGGAGGCGCAGCCCCACGGTGGAAATGATGCCACCCACTTGGCTTAAGTCCTGCTTTGTCTGATGTACACATATGTATTAGACTCTTTTCGAGCAAATCCTTATGCATGCCTATACATGGTGCTAAGTTTGGAAGCATTTGAAATGAGAAATGTTGCTCTAGTATTAAGGTTGATGTGGAGATTTTGAAAGCTATTTGTATTGAATCCCTTTTGCCCGGGCCCATTTATCGTGGCATGCCATGGCCATCTAGTTTGGAACCATAAGTGAGCACAAATTTAAAAAAAATATGGCCCAAGAAAAGCTCAGTGGTTTGTGTGGCATTGATAAGCAATTGTGCTTGATAATCAATCGCAGAATGGATGAAACTGATGCAGCCCGTGTTTATGCGACTATAAGGTGCCATTTTCATCTATTTCATCTAGACTTGAGTTGGGTGAAGAAGTTATTGACCAATTATCTATGTGCATATATTGATTCCGCCAAGATTTGAGCCCTCGAATTAAAGCTTTTGTCTTGGAGCTCTTTAATGTGATAAGTTTCCATGTTTGCCGCCACGCTATATTCAAGTAGAAACATAGCCATAACTCCTAATTAAACTCGCTTTTCGGGCAAGAACGCTTATTGAAAGATCATTGAAGGTCCATAATTGATGCTAGGCATCCATTTTTAAATTCCTAGCAATAAATGGGTTGAAACAAATGATAGAAATATGGGCATAACTCCTAAACAAACTCTATTCTCTGCTCAAGAACATGTATTGAAAGATCATTGAAGGTCTACAAATGATGCTAGGTGAACATTTTCCAAATGCTTAGCATAAATGGGTAATTGAATATGGCAAGGTGTGACAGAAATGGAAGGTTAGATACATTTTTGTTGCTCTTCCATCTTATTTTCATTCTATTATAGTCCCTTTTCGTCCCTTATGACAGATCTGTAGGAAGGTTGCGGAAGCTATTTATTCTTTGTACCTGATATTTGATATGCGAAAGTGCCAAGGAGGTCGACCGTTTTACCACAATTTACCTTTTGTTGGTCCCAAATTGAAATCCTTGCCTCATACATTTCATATTTCTTTTTCCACATCTTTGCTAGATCTTTGGCAATTTGACTACAAAGAAGCACGGGGCATCCGTGATCATTTGCATCAATGTTATGCATCTCTATATTGGGAACCGATAAGATGCCATATAGTCTGCAGATTGTCGACACTGTGTAAGACACTAAGTGTAGATCATTTTTGCTTTTAATCTCTTTAAAATACACTTTGATGTTTTGTTACAAAGAGATGTCAATCACGGCATAGGCATTTACAACCAGAGTTTTAAGTTGCAAAATTCATTTGCAACGATGTAATGAGATAGCGGACATGGTTGTCCCTCATCTCTACCTAGATTGGTAGGGGAATACAAAGAATTGGCAAAGAACCTACAAAATGGATGTGGCATAGCAATGAATGACGACCTCTATAGAATAAAGAGCAAAGATATAAGGGCATAATGTGCTAAGAACCAACTAGTCAAATCTCACATGGGCACCTTCAAAACACACAAGACACACAAGATCTATTACATATACTGACATTTTACGGGTCACTATTTCATGCATGTGCTTTTCATGTATGCATGTACTTTTATCGATTGTGGGAGACACAGTTCCATAAAAATCTTGAACTTGGCAAAATTGATAGATGATAAAACCATGTGGATACCATGTGGATACGTACAACCTCTAAAACCAAATTGCTCATATTCTTGCTTGAACTGATAGATGATAGCAAACCATGTAGATAGGTACAATCTCTAAAACCAAATTGCTCATATTCTTGCTTCAGATTGCCCTTGCCTACATGGGCAAAAAAAAAAGTTCAAGGTCCGACGTAGAAGAGAAACTCAAATTGTTTTAGGATATCGATTATGGTGAAATATCATTCACCTCCAAACTTAGAGAATAGGGTGAGCCTGCAAAAATAAAAAATAAATGAACATTTATCCGCAACTGCCTCACTGATTTTGCAATATTTGCTAGACTATTCTGAAATTCAAAAGGCCCATAATACATGAGAGTTATTTGATTTTCATCCCTTTTCTATATGTTAGCAAGGGAAAAGAGTACAAATTGTTCAAATATTGATCCAAATGGAGTGCATGCAATAATATAATGGACGTATATTCAAAGCGTACCTATTTGAACTCGAACCAAAATCTTTTACAATCAATCTTGCAAGAGTGGCATCATTCGTTTTAACATCATAAGCGCAAAAACACCACAACAAAGAAATGGAAAGACATTGCGAAAAAGCTTTATACCAATTTTTTTTTTTTAAAACACCATTATAATTGCATCTATAACCGAAGCAACTTTATAGGTGGTCCAATTAGCTCTATGTATTGCATTGCAAAGATGAAATGAAGTGGAGCTTCATATCCAAATATGACAAACAAATATCTTTGGGAGCTATCACACAATGCTTATATTAGAAAACACCAAATGTAATACAAGTTATATTGTGGCTTAATCATTTATAGGTTCCCCGACGTTAGGGCCAAGAATGTTGGGCATCGTCACTAGTTGCCCATAAGTTCGCGGCTCCTTTTATGAACATCAAGTCTTTATATACGCAAAGTCACCACACATTTCGGACTTCCCACCTCACAGATTGACACAACAACAGATGCCCATAAGTTCGTGCTCCTTTTATGAACATCAAGTCTTTATATACGCAAAGTCAGCTACATAGCTTCTGGACTTCCCACCTCACAGATTGACACAACAACAAATCCTTTTTGAGATTTTTTAAAGCGTATTGTTCTAGGGCATCAAGATATTATTTCTAAAAAACGTAAAGTAGTCATATTACTCCTTACCAGATGTTCATTGCAAAACCATTATGCATAACTATAATATGTACTAAGATTGATAGCAGCATGCATACAACCTTTGTTATAATGAATCGCTTCTATATATGTCGACAAATTTTCGTGGTCCTTCATTAAATGCAGAACAAGAACTATGACATCTTATAAAACCCATGCAAAAGCCATTCTATGAATGAAAAAAACTTTAAATTTGCATCTACAAAAACACGTAATGCATCTGCAGACACAGTTATGAATAAACAAACCTTGTCATATAATACCTTCAAAGGGCTAAAAGACCAAAACAAAATATAAAACAAATGCAGATGGCAAAATGAAACATTGTATATCTTGAATATTCTTGCCTGGATGTCCTTAACGCAAAGGGTATTGGTATTGCGATCACCCATAGAACCAAGTAACTGTGCTTTGAAAACAGAGGACCTAGCAGCCAAAATAAGCTTATGAGCTTCGAATTCCTCTCCATGTACTTCAAGTGTGATCCCTGTATCTTTTGCACTCTCAAGAAGGGCACCAAAGTCCTTTCGTAATTCTGGTTCTAGTGGGAATAGAATAGATCCATCTTTGAACCTTGTGTCCAAGCTTCATTTTTAAGTACCATTTTATAGGGTGTACAGCTTATCAGTTCCAAAAGAATTTCATTCAATGTGATTTTTGAAATTGCTATTCTCCTTTATCCACGGCGCGTACTTCCAAAATTTAACAAAACGCGCCAATGTAGTCGCTTCAAAACCTGTGGTAATCCCCACTTCGTCGTACGAGGGGGAACCATACATTTCCAAGACGCCGCTACAACGCGGATACTTTTTATCAGGGACCCAATAAGGCATGCACAATGTAAGATTCATATATTAACACATATTAAATTAGCATGCCGTTTTTATTGACATGATTGTGTTGTGGGGTTTGTGGAGTTTACGTGATTTGACTATAAAGCTTTGGCCTTAAAATGCCATTCTTGTATACTTGGGATGGACAACACCTGGGATATACTTGATATTCTTCTCCATTTTGTATAGGAAGGAAGGAAGGAAGGAAGGTTCTTTTATCGCCTCATGAGGCCAATCCGCCTATGGGACCCAAAATTACACGGGGTGCAAAGAAGCCCGCTACTACCCGGATTAAAAACCCCCTTAGAGGGAAAACCGCCGCAAAGAACAAGCCCGCTAGCAAATTGCATAAATATACATATATACACATGAATTCCCAAGACCTCGCTTAGGGCGGGCGAGGTGAGTCCGCAGATCCAAAACCTACCGGAGGTAGGAGCCAAGGGATCGAACCGATGGCGCATCGAGTAGCTCGCGGCAGGGCGCACTGTGTCGCACTAAGAGAATGTAGCGAGCCCGACCGACTATAGGTCGGATAAACTCGAAGGCATGGCTTTCATCCTCAACAACCCCCGGCAACACCGACAAAGCCCGCCCCGGCGCGCTCTCCAACCCACCGACCCGCCTCTGCCGAAGATGGTGGGCCCCCGCTCAATGGACGCGATGATCCCGCGCTTCTTCATGGGCAACCGAGAACGCAGTAGAGTTGTGGGCCTCGAACCGGGTGGGGTTTATGTGCCGCTTGTAGTGTGCCATCTTTACCTGCTCCGCAGCATGGTGGTCCCAGAGCTTCCCCAAAAACAAGAGTCCAAGTACCCTCACCCTATCCCTACGGGCCCTCAGGTGCACCGGACGCATTCTATATGTGCGCCTACGCTCCAAAGACGCCCCCACCGGCTCTCTTTGTCCTTCCAACAAACCCCGAATCGCTATGGGCTCACGCCACACCAGAAGCTGGCGCGGGAGCCGAAAAGTCGCCTATGCCGCCACCTTCCGAAATAAACAATGTGTCTATCGAGGGTCGTGATGTCGCAGGGCATGAATCCGCCTCCTCGCAACAAGATCTCGATATGGAACCGAGGGCTTGACCCCAAGCGCCCGGCCAAAAAATGCCTTCGACTGCTTAAGTCGCTCCAAGTCGCCAAAGATGCCACTAGGCCCCACACCTCACCCCATACGTAAGAACCCCCACCAGTGTCCGAACAAATGTGACCGGTAGCCCCGCCTGCGGACTATTGTTTTGTATTATGCGATAAATAATGCTTTCCAACCTCAAGGGTCACCAAGGCTTAATGGATGCATCCCAATACATTGAGGATCTTTAAATTCCACGCCTGTGTACTTGTAGCCGGGTGTGACCTCTACCATCTCACCGAGCAAGTGAGCGCCGGAGGTGCGGATGACGGGAGGAGGATATGAGGACCACCTTAGTCTTGGGCCAGTTGACACGCATGTCCGTCCGCCGCGTAATGTGTCCAGTGGCATCTAGGTGTGCCTCGCATGCCCTCCGTGTATGGGCTAAGAGGTCCACATCATCCGCGATAGATGAGTCACGGATGACCCGGTGCAAGAGCCAGATATCGCCCCCCATTGGGACAAAGAAGCCAAGCTTCCAACCGGTCAATGTAAAGTCCAAAGAGTGTGGGTGAGAGAGGACAACCTTGCCTAACCCAATGCCGCCGCAAATGATCGGCCCTTCCTGCTGCATGCGGCCTGTGCAGTGTTCTCGTGATACCCGCAGACACCGCTCTCGCAGATCCATAGGGAGCCCCGTGATGGTGCAATCCGCCCACAACTTTTCCCGGCACTGTGGTCGAAAAGCTTTTGCAAAATCCACAAAACAAAGAAGATGTGTCCTCCCCGACGGCCTCCCGCCCCCTCGAACAGGCCCCGAGTGTGAATCAATGGTCGAATGTCCGGCCTAAGCCCGCCTCGGTGAGCCGACTTCACGCCCCTATCCGGGTTACCTCGCCGCTCGAGAATGCCCGCAAGACACTTTGGCAAACACCGAAATGACCATGATGGTTCGGTAATTGTCGGACAAGCAGGGTCCCCTACCTTGTAGATCTGGAACAACCTTGCTTGTGGTCCATGACCGAAAACCTCCTTGCAAATTGCTGAACAAAGGCGTCTCTAGCCAGCTAAATACTTTTTGATTTACATCTTTTATGTGTAGTACTACCTCTAATAATCATTCTTTTCCTTCTTAGCCATTCATTGAGATCTGTATCTTCATTGGCATTCCTTTTCCTTATGTGTATAATTCCTGCTCCCATAATTTCATTTGGCATCATATCAAACCAGTAATGGCAAGTTAACGCAACTCTTTAATGTCCATATTATTTTTCAATGGAATACAAGCCTTTGCAGGCATACTGGTACGCTCTAATATAAGGAAAAAAAAACCCTTAAGAAGGTTGCCGTCGAAATTCAAATTACTACGATTAAGATACCAACAGAACCATCTGCCTAGCCTTCTTCCCAACCTTGCAGTTCTGCTAGTTTTTTTTTTTGTGTTATATGGCTTTAACATGTCAAGACAAATAACATCCGCGAAGTCCAAAAGAAAGCCGTGTTTTTTTTTTTTTTTTTTTTTTTTTTTCCAAAATTCCAGTGGTTGATAAAATGGTGCTCGGAGCTAAAATGAGAAACAAGTACTCACTTCAATCTTGTGAGTGTTGTTTGTTGCAGCACCAAATACTTTTTTAGAGCCTGTTCACATGCGAGAGGGGCCATGTTATACCCCTTGCAAGTTAAGGATGGCCGGTGATGGTAGGCGAAAAGGTGAGGCATTTTAGACGATGGTGATGGCTGCGATGGCGCATATGAACCCAACCTTGTGGCAGCACCAAATACGGGCTGTCATTAACCTTGACGAAACAAGGAAAAAGGAAGCATTCGTACTCATCTACCGGGCAGAAATAAAGTAAAATTGCTGGATGAATTAAAGTATAAACATCCACATGAAGACAACTTTCTTTCAAGAATGACGGTATAAAGTCAGCTATGTGTAAGCGTTTCCTGAATCAAAACATGACAAAGAAGGATGGTAAGGTAGAGCACAAAATATTCTTTTGAGGATAATATATATGTCAAATCAAGTGCAGACCTTTGTGGGAAAGCCCAAGAGAGTAGGAATATATAAGGCACCCCAAAAAAAAGCCAATCACTCATACTTAAAGACAAGCCATCTTTCTGTCATCAATGGAAATGTGCCATTGCCAAGGTAAATACATTCTACAATATGCAACATTGAATGGTAATGATCTGAGAGAGATGATGTGGCTCAACTTTGGCCATTGGATGAGTTCTGGAAAAAAAAAAAAAAAAAAAGCCTAGACAAATTTTACTACAGTAGAAGATATCTCTCATAAACAAACAAATTTTACTACAGTAGAAGACATCTCTCACTAAACAGACAAACAAAGGCCAAAACATGATAAAGTAAAAAGACAAGAAGTGTAAACACGTGAAGGGTACCTTGAACTTCCGTCTCCATCCACCTTGCTCCCCAAAGCCAATCTTCCTGCCAATTACCCTGCTTTTTTTGTTCCAGTACATTCCATTTCATTGCACGATTGTTTTTACCTCTTTCATACATGATTCATATCTATAAAGAAGCCTTTTATGGGGTGCTTCCCAAGACCGATAAATACTCCATGATTAAGAATTTATCCTTGCTTAAAATGTCTTTTACTTTTCACTAGACAATGGAAAAGTTAGATAAAAAAATAGAGTTTTAAATAAGCAATGTGGTGGCATGATGTCCAGAAAACTAGGCTTTGTGAAAATAACAAACATGTGTTGCCACTGAATCACTGACGAAAGCCTTCCTTTATGCTTTAAGGATTGTATGGAAGATTGTTGTGTTTAGTGATAAGAATTAAGCACTAAGAACAAAAACGAATGTATCTATACTAATGCCTTTATGAATGTGATTCACCACCACCTTAATTACGTCTTCCTAGGTTATGGATGCTATCATGGACACAATAATCATAGAGAATAAAAACTGCAGCTAAATATGCGTGCAAACAAGAATATTTTAATCATCACTTGCATCGGTGTGACTTCACACAAGCTTTGAATCTCTATCAGTATATAGCACCACATAAGTCTACGGCAGACATGCCTCCATGCCCATCTCTCAACTTCACTAGCAGAGACTTTTTAAGCAAAATATGCTTCATACACAACTTAAGTCACAGAAGAAGCTGCCAGATTTGAGATCTAAGTTATCATCACATGATGAAGTCCTCTATTTCATATTTAAAGCGTCCTAGGCTCAAATGTGAAAGGACAAGTGAGGACAAACGTAGTCCATAGGTCTGCCTGCAATATTGATGAGATAAAAAAAAAAGGCACCATCCATCATACTGGAGTTCAGATCAAGAGCTATCTTTGCAGCATTTCCCTTCTCTAATCCATTCTTGGAGATGAAGAACTCTTCATAAAACAAACATCAAAGAGTTCTTTCCTCCAGTCATTAATATGGCTCGATCTGAAAGCAAAAGAAAGATCTTGTTGATTATTAGCATTCTGGCTTCCCTGTTTGTATCAGCCATTTGCAAAGAAGAGGCAGCACGTATATACATGGTCCTTGTTAGTGGATCCCCAGTAGTCCATTACAAAGGATCCATTGAAGGCTATCCAGCAACTAAATCTGAATCACCTTGGAAGAAAATAAATGCTCTCAGGTATTGTCTTAGTTCTGCATTTACTTCTCATTTAAGCCTGATCATTGAATAGGCTGACATTGTTGTCATTAATGCTTAGCCCGCATGTTGAGGAGTATACATCTTACCTCGTAAGGAGCCATGATGCATTATTGGCAGACACATTCAAACAAGGCAAATACAAGAAGCTCTATAGTTATCACCATCTCATTAATGGATTCTCTGTACTCATCACCCCTCGACAGGTTTGTTTCCTACACTCTCTCGTGAATATATATGATTTTGTATCAAAACGACTCTCATACAAGCTCCTGTATGTGTTGTAAGACAAGATATATGAGAACTCATAATAAAAGAAAGATCTAAAAAAAACATATGCCTTTGAACTTGAAGCTTATATACTTCAGATAATATGTAGAAATTCGTACAGAGAAATCGGGCTATATATATGATACAACAGCTATATGAGATGAATAAAACTGTAGAAAAAAAAACAGGTATTCCAACCTTAATCCTGTGTTGTTAATGATTAAAGGCAGATTTACTACAAAGGAGGCCAGAGGTTTTGCATGTGGAAGAAGATACAAAGGTGAGAACTTTGACAACACACACACCAGATTACTTGGGGCTTCCAAAGGAGCATGGGTACAGGAAGGAGGTGCAGAAAACGCAGGGGAAGGCGTGGTGATTGGAATTGTAGATACAGGAATAGATCCAACCCATTCCAGCTTCACAGACGAGCCATCGAAGCCATTTAAAAAATCCGAAAGCTACACAGGAAAATGCGAAGTTGCTACAGAGTTCCCCGAAGGATCATGCACCAACAAGCTGGTTGGAGCCCAACATTTTGCAGCTGCAGCGGTGGCATCCGGAGAGTTCAATGCCTCATTGCATTTTGCTTCGCCTTTGGATGGGGATGGACATGGAACGTAAGTCTGGCAGATATAAAAGATTGCCTAAAATGATGTCTTCAGGCTAAACTTTTTCTGACTTACAGGCATACAGCTGCAACTGCAGCTGGTAACTTCCGGCGTTCCAGTAATTGTAAACGGTTTCAACTATGGTTCTGCAAGCGGAATGGCCCCCCGAGCCCAGTAAGTTTAATCCACTTCTTATCCTGAATTTATACCATACCCAATGAATTTGGTACTAAAACAAGGGTGCCCAATGTTTATTCTGCATCAGAATTGCAGCGTACAAAGCGCTCTATCGTTACATAGGAGGATTTTTCTCAGATGTCGTCGCTGCAATAGAGCAGGTATTGGGAAACACATTTTCTTCACTTTTCAGATCTATGGTTTACCTACATCGACTGATAATTTAGTCTTCTTTCTAGGCTGCCAAAGATGGGGTAGATGTCCTCAGTTTATCCGTTGGGCCAAACGGGCTCCCACGAGGAAATGCCACATTTCTGAGCACTTTTGACCTTGCCCTGCTCTCTGCAGCAAAAGCTGGCGTGTTTGTTGTCCAAGCAGCAGGAAATGCAGGGCCATATGCAAGAACCACCTTGTCCTTCAGTCCCTGGATTTTCTGTTGCTGCTTCCACCCATGATCGAACTTATGTTAATACTTTGGTGCTCGGAATCAACAAGACAATCGCTGGAATTGGTCTTGCACGTAAATTACTTTTCCTTCTCCTCTTCTTCTGCAGATTGTTCTTCTTTACTAAAAGTGATTTAATTGTGTTGAATTTTAGCTGGGACAAATGGCACTAGCCTCTATAAGATGGTTTGGGCAAAGGATATCCGCCTTACCAACAATAGTTTTAATCCAGAAGAGTGTCAGGATGCTAGCCACTATCATGCAGATTATGTGGAAGGAAACATCCTTGTTTGTACTTTACACATTGAGATTCTTATTTGGGGCTTCCTCCATCAAAAGGGTAGTTGCTACAGCCAAAACCTTGAATGCGGCAGGAATTGTGTTGCTAACAGGCCAGGATGTTGATGGACATACATATCAGCCCACTCTACTTGACATTCCAGCCATTATCATTCCAACTTTGAAGGATTCTTTTGGTAGGTTTTAGACAGGTTCAAATCTGATTTGCTAGCCCTAATTCAAAATAAGATGTAATATCTAGTTTATTACTTAAACCTTTTGATAATGCCTTGCAGGCATTGATGCAGTATTACAACACCACCACAGCAAGAAATGACGATGGAAAACAGATTATCTTTTGAGCTATGGGAAGCATCTCTGGTGGCCAACAGGCTACATATACTTCCAAACCTCCACAGGTGGCCACATACTCTTTCCAGAGGCCCAGATGTTAACAATAACAATCTGATATTGCAGATGTTCTTAAACCCAATATATTGGCTCCTGGCTCTCAGATTTGGGCAGCTTGAGTTCAATCGGAACCGACGAGCACAACTTTGATGGTAAAGTCTCTTAATTTCTTCAACCTGGTTAACAGTCATAGATGTCTAACTTTGTAGCAATGGTGTGAATGAAATTGCAGGAGATAAATTTGCAATGATATCAGGAACAAGTATGGCAACCCCTCATGTGGCTGGTATAGGAGCCCCGGTGAAGCAAAAATTCAGAAAACTTACGCATGCAGGCATTGCTTCTGCACTTGCAACTACGGCATCGCCAGTTGATTCAAGTGGGAATCCCATCCTTGCTCAACACCCTTCAAGCAATGTGAATGTGGATGTTGACAGGCCACAGCTTTTGACATGGGTTCTGGTTTTATCAACCCCGCTGCCGCATTGATCCTGACTCATATTCGATGCAGGTGAGCATAACATGCATCCTCATCATTATCATCATATCAGAAGTCTAAAGTTCAAGTAATATGAATTGGCTAAGTACATCGTTGGGGTCATTCCAACTTATGCATAACGCATTATTTAGAAATAAACCTCAACTAAAGCTATCCGTTGGGACACAAGAAAAAAATTCTATGTTTCCTTTTCCCATACTAGAAAGATAGACAATTTTTTTAAATCTTATACTATTCATTGGGAAGCGCCAGTTTTTAACTTAAAAAATGATTAAACAGTTTAAAAAATTTGCAAAAGCAAGTGAAAGATTCATGTACTTGTTTGTTATTCTTTGGTGCAGAGGACTTTTCTAACATATGAGTCATGAACTTTGCAGGGTATGAAGACTACGTGAGCTTTTTGTGTTCAATTCCAGGCCTCTCAAACCCACCATTTTCAAGGCAATCGGAGAAGGGTGTGGATCAACTATAGGGTTACCCTCAGATCTCAACACTCCATACATAACCATAGCAAATTTAAATGGATCAAGAACGGTGGTGAGAACTGTGACAAATGTGGCAACCAACACAGAAAGCTACAGCATCACAACACAGGAGCCAGATGGTGTGGCAGTATCAGTAAATCCAAAAACATTTTCAGTTGAAGCTGGAGAATCAGCCAAAATTACAATAACCTTGAACGCCAAATCCACTGGAACAAGCCCTAGTTTTGGTGATCTGGTACTGCTGGGAAGCCAAGGACATAAAGCCAGGATTCCTTTAATAGTTGTCAAGAAAGCCGGATCAAACCTGACGAGAACATCAGGATACTGAAATATGTAAGAAGAAATGTGTAAATTACTCTGTCAAACAGAACATATGTCAACCAAGAATATGGTATCTTGCCTTTGCTTCCAAATCGCGCTTGCATAATGGAAGAATAATGCATATGATTTGAGAGCTCTGGCACAGAGAATCGTATAGTTCACAATCAAACAAATATCATGGTTCTTGACAAAAGTTGTAAGGCCGTTGTGGTACTGAATACCATATTTAAACATGAAAGTGTTATATCTATATGTGGCTGCATCTTTTCCCACTAATTATAATATTTTGCCTCACTGTTTAAGCAAAAATATTAGTCACATGCTCCACACGGGTGTGGTGGACCTTATAATTACTTCTGAATTTACACGAAAGAAAGTAAAAGAACAAGAGAAGTCAAGCTCACATCAGAATGGTGCGCCAACCGATTTTGTCATGTTAACAAAGTATACACAAAGCTTGGAGATAAAATGTAAGGTAGAGGGTAGGTTACATGAACGACGTACTCAACGACTATGGTTGAGGGTAGGATAAATTGGGATCGAACTGAATGTAAAAAGTAAGGAATAGGGTATTCCAAATTGAGAGCGTAAGATCAGATACAAAGGGGTTTCTATAGTGGTCATACAAAGGGGTTTTGTTGCCTTCGCTGCAATCCTTGCAAAACCGTGATGCACAAATTCTAAATTGTGGGATTTCCTAAAGATACTTGCCAAATTCGTGGTTTAGGGTGCAGAGCCAAAGGTGTGGTGAGGGGATGTGAAAAGATGAGAAAAGAGGTGCAAAATGTGAGGAAATAAGGTGATATGTGAATGCAGTGTATGTCCGATGTTTTTCTGAAACAAAGTGGTGAAAATGATTGAAGAAAAAACTTTGGGATGCAAATAAACTTCCTTTGAATGCAAATGAAATATTTGAGCAAATTCCGCGTAATAGCTATTTGTTTAGCTAAATCTAGATAATATCGATAACTTGAATTGATTTCAACTCATTTGTTGATCAAGATTGATGGGAAATTATGGCAAAAGTTCGCCGTATGGATCGCACATAAAAAATGGGAAACCCTAATTTTTGAAAAAAAACTCAAATCGATTGAAGAAAGGGGAAACACCATGGATTGCTCAAGAAAACTTTTCGATTATCTTAGGAACATAATACAACGCCGTAATCCATTTGATCACTCAAATAGAATTTGTATCGTAACTTCAAAAAATCTTGGCTTTCAAGAACAAGGGCGGGTTTCTCATCAAAAATCTCCCTCCGGGTGTGGAATAATGGCTCCGGATCATCTTTTATAGACCTCGCGGTCGCAGTAGTTAGAGTCCAATTTGTTCCGCATATATGGCCACGAACTCTTCTTTCCCAAAAATAGGCAATATTCGTTTCTTGGCATGATCTCCATTAATTCGCATCATCCTCTTCATGATTCGGATTGGTTCCGTATCGACATTATGATCGCGCTTAACCGCCTCTGCATCACTCAAAGTCTTGGCGGGAAGCCGAATCATAGAACCCTAATGGATCTTGGCAGATTTCTTCAGTGGATATATCCCACGGCCCTAAATCAAAAAAGTTTTTTCCACCCGTGGGATATATAGCTCGATCCACGAAATCTTTCAAATTAACGTGGTTCTGGCCCATGGGATTTGATTTCCACTCCGCCCCACACGCCTCAAAGTGAGCCACGTGGAGGGGGTGATTGGTGGAAAGGAATCTAGGCCTGGGGAGGTAGAATAGACAATTTTTTTATATTTTTCAAAGGCACGATTCCTGCTAAGTGGAATTCAAGGGTCTATATAAGGTCTTTTTTGGAGATTTTTTGTGCCAGGTGGCATATTTTTATTGGGGCAACATGGTGATGTGGTCAAGTTTTGGAAAATGGCACTTTGATTTTTTGGCTAAAAGAGGTGAATCAATGGTGACTGGACATGATGAAATGATGACTTGGCCTAATGAAGGATGATGTGGCAAAGTCAAACATGGCTTTTTGCCTAAGTGGATTTTCGAAATTTTAAATGCCCCTTGATATTTTTGATGAGGTGGCATGATTTTGACCCAAGTGGCAAAGATATAACCAAAGTTGGATGACAAAGCATTTTTGTGAGCAAGGTGGCCATCCTAGGTGGCATTTTGACTCTTGATGACGTGGCAAGGGTATTTTTTTGGAAAGTGTGCCTTTTGACTTTCTATTTTGACTTTCACTTGACTTTTTGACATCTTTGGCACTTTAGGATGATGACTAGGATGCCACTTGGCAAAGGTATAGATTTTTTGGCATTTTTGGATTTTTAGGCATCTTTAGGGCATATTTGGCTAGCGATAGGGGAAATTCAAGGAAAAATAGGAGATAGGCTCAAAAAATTTGGGAAAAATCAAGGGTGGCTAGTTTTGGCTAGGGGATTTGGCAGGGGTACTTACCTGGCCTAGATTCTCTTTCAGCCTGATACTTTTCCTTAATAGCTCCTCCAATACTTAGAATCTTCTTCATATCTTCTTCTCTTCTTCATGTTGCCACTTCAAGGGGCAACAGGTTTCTCCATACCCAAGGAATGCACATGCCATATAGAGTTGAACCCCCAGGTTTTGTTAAATTGTGATGCCATTTTCATGACCCACTTTTGAGGACCAAGATGAAGACAATTCATCGGTACGATGAATACTTTTGGGGAGGAATAAATGTAGTGTGTTTTAACTTGACTATTTTTATATAACGTGCTTAAATTTGTGAAATATCTAAAGTATATAATTGCTATAGGCAAGATGCTTCTCGAATATTTCTTCGATTCCTTTGCTAGTTTGTTGCCACGTCCCTGATTTTGTCCGAGGGAAAAAATAGAAAAACAGATATCCACAAAATTTTCAATCGCGACACATATGGCAAGGTTGCTATGTGGTCTGCCGGCGGATCTCTGTTACTCTGCGACAAGCAGTGACAAGCATGGCATTTGGAAGCAGCAATCTCACCATTTCTAGGCGTTTCCAGGCGATGGCGACTTCTTCCTATTTGCAATGTCTGATTGCACCTCCGATTTGCATATGACAGTTCACTTCCTAAGTTAGCTCAGAAGCCGCCATGTTCTGTTGCATGTTCCAAAGCTCCAAATTTGGGGCTTAATTCGATGCCTATGTTTAGAAGAGGAGAGTTCAACCGTGAGTTAATCGAATATTTGCGAGGGAGAAGGCAATTACATTTCTCAAATAATTTTATTGCGGATCGAGAAAACAAGCGACCCGGTTTGGAACATAAAATAATAGCATCCTAAACAATTTACCTCTTGCATCCGGAAAAGCTGCCAAATAACGCTTTGTTTTGAGAGAACCGAGGTAGAATCAAAGGTTTACTGGCTTCAAAAAACGTCTTCTATGCTTCAAAAATGTCTTCAAGGGGACTGGAAGGATCTGATTCTGAAGAAAAACATGAGCTCAAAGCCTTCATTCCATTCAAAGAAATGGGCTGCAGAAGGCTGCAGAACGGAATGGTCTCAGATTCGGCAAACCCATATTTATAAGAAGGGGCCGCAGTCATGTTAGAACATCGACATACTTAGACTAGAAATTAAACTCTTTTGCGGAAGGGAGGCGGATGCTTCGTCCACAGGAGCCCATTTTGAAGGATTTTGAAGGGAAAAAGATAGAGCCTTTGTTTAAGCCTCCAAAATATCATTTTCACTAGCCCTGGCAGCCATACCTGCTCTTTTAAGTAGGCTAGCATAGTTGGATTCCCCGAACAAATCGACGGATCAGAGTTTTTCTCGTCAATCCTAGGTTCTTGGAATATCAACCCCGATATCACTCTTGAAGTTTACTGGCCTTACGGAGGACCATCAGTGAGTGACAAACTCTATTACCTTAAACTAGCAGGAAGCATTATGTAAAACTCTAGAACTCAACCCCCCACCACAAAAAAATTGAAAAATCCTATGGTTTCCATTTCTTGAGAAAAAAAAAAAGTTCCTATTGAAAATTCTTAATTTTAACAAGTAGATTGCAAAGGTTCCCCAGAATTTATCGCTCACGAAGGAGCATCCGCTTAGCTAATTTGGAATAAAAAAATAGAATGCTATTATTGGATAAAATTGGACACCACATTTTGGTCAGATATACTAGCATAAACGACATTTCAAATTCAATTCAATTCATCAATGGAAAAAAGCTAAAATTTGTAAGATTAGGTAGCATAAACAACCTGTTTATTGTACTCTTCAATTTAGTTCAATTTAATTCAATTCATCAATGAAAAACGCTAAAGTTTGTATTTACCTTCAAAGTTGCAAATCAACCATGCAATATATTTTCAACATTCAAAGTCTATATAGAATAGAATAGAATAGAATAGAATATGATTTTATCGTCCACGGAGACCAACTGGCCTATGGGACCCAAGTACAAAGAGAGAGCAACAGGCGTATTACTACCAGGATTAAAAAACCCCCGCCGTGCACAAGGCTTGGCACACATGAGTTAAGGAGACAATGCAAAAAGCTTAAGCCAAGAATGATTAGGAGCAAGGTGGTGTTAAGGGGAAGATGTGAAAAGTTTAAGCCAAGAATAATTACATAATTTTGATTACCATCTATGTTCAAGACATTTTTGCTACAAAATCTTGAGGACATGAGGTAATTTCGGGCACCATGTCCTCCTTGATGCAAAACAGATGGCAATAGTGCAGGTTCAACTCATGCATGTTCTTTCGCATTGCAAGGATGTTTAGAATTGAGATCTATTCGACTTACCACAAAACTTCTTTTGGCGGTCGTCGAGAAAGAAATGTTAATGGCCGCCAAAGGCCAAGCGATAAATTTCTTGTATGGATAAATAGTATATGGGTGTAATGTGGAGAAAATGTAAGAAATGTGCGAATATTGTGGAGAAGCATGAGGAGGAATATTTATATTGTATTGAAGTGGAACATATGGATTAGAAGGAGTATTAAAGTCCTTATGGAATTATTTCGTGGTTGCCATTTTGATGATGTGCCATGAATCTTGAGGAGCATGTAGTTGCAAAGGAGCTTAGATGGTCTAGATTAATGTCGAGATGGCAAATTCTAGTGAACTTATGGCAGTTAGAACTTAGATCTAAGGTTGTTATTTGCATAGATCTAGTGGCTGGGATCAAGTAGAGTTTTCTATAAGATGATATTCGGGCAAAGTTCTTGAAGTTGTGAGTATGTTTCTTTGATCAGCTGAATATTATTATATTGAACCATGATATTTTGAATATGACTATGTGATTCTCTCATGTGATCTCAATTTCTCTAATCTCAAATGAAGTTTATGAATTGGTGCAAGATAAATTATGATGGTATGACTATGTTGGTGATGTATGATGCCAGTAGAGTGAGGCTTAGCCTATCTCATATCCCTTGAGATTTGTTTGATTCTTGTCGTTAGCTCTTGGTCTTGAGTTTAGCTTAGTTATGTTGACAAAGCTAACAATGGTATAAACATTTTCTGGCTCGATCAATTGTCATGGGGCATCCCCATCTGCCTTGGTTATGTTCCCCCTGAAATATATGCTATAAATGCCATCGATCCGAGCCATCGGATCAGCATTCTCGAAGAGGCGAGCATGCATTCTCCCATGCATGCATGCATTGCATGCATTTTCTGGGGCTCTAGTTCGTTTGGAGATCGCTATTTCTTGCAGGTTCTGCGTCGACTTCTCATCGGCGTTTTCTCCTCTCTCAGCAGTTCCTTTGACTCTCTTTCTTTGATACCAGGCAGGGGACGGGCTTCTCCCTGCTTGGTTTTCCAGTTTGGCATCTCTTTCCATGTTGTGGCATGTTCTTCCCCGATCTTGTTCCTTCTTTGGCCATCCTTCAACCTTCGATCTTGATACCGTTTTGATAAGGAAGTTCTCTTTTTGTTGGGAGCTTTTGTCTGTTTTCATGCGAGCCCTATTCGAGAATGCCATCGATCCGAGCCATCGGATCGGTATTCTCAAAGAGGCGAGCATGCATTCTCCCATGCATGCATGCATTGCATGCATTTTCTGGGGCCCTAGTTCGTTTGGGGATCGCTATTTCTTGCAGGTTCTTCATCGACTTCTCATCAGCGTTTTCTCCTCTCTCAGCAGTTCCCTTGACTCCCACCCGCCCTCCCTTAATGTATATATTATTGTAAATGTTGTTTTTTTATCGCGTGGCATGCGTGACCAGCCCCTCGCTCTTTCGAGATGTAAATGTTGTTTTTGTCGCGTGGCACGCATGACCAGCCCTCGCTTTTCGAGGTTTTCTCTCTATTGGTTTTTTTGTTGGTGACGTGCGGGTCCAGGGGTGATGCGCGACTTTGGTATTCTCTATGGAGCGTGGGTTTTTTTGTGGGAACGTTTAGCAGCCTTATGTTGTCCAAGCCCCTTGCCGAGATTTTATCGCTAGGGTTTTTCCTCGAAAACCCAAAAGGACGGGGTTTTTTAATCCCGACGATAAGCTCTCGGCAGGTACACTAGCGAACATCTGTAGCACACAATTTTATTTGGGGTCCAAGTGTTATAACTGTATATTCTCTATGTCTTTCATTTTTTGGGTAGCCTGCGATGTGCAGCTACCTACTATACCATTGTAGAAAAACTGCTGAGGTGAGTGAAAAGCCTAGCTATCATGCGAGCCCTATTCGAGAATACATATATTTCTGGGCGATGTCACTGTGCAAGTCTACTTTAGTAGCCTTGTACACCATAGTACGTGGAAAAAGGAGCATTGACTAAGTTATTCATATAACTTAGCCAATCTTAGGTATAGGGTCATTATACATGGCCTCACCCTATTGGGTACCCGCCACATGGAAGCACCCCATTGGAGCCACGTGGCAGTGACATGGAACCCTAACCTATAAATGGCCAAACCCTAACCCTAGGCCATTTTTCTGGCTCCAAAAGTCTTGGAACCTTGTTCGCGCTCGAAACTCCATTTCGAGAACCGTCTGGTGTTAGCATAACGCAACAGCCCCTGGAGCATGCGCGCATTGGTAACCCCTTGAAGGCCATGGAGACGCCAGGAGCAGGAGGGAATTCCTCAAGAGTAGGTATTTGGGTTCCTTTGTAGATCATTTGGAAGTTAGGATTCTAGATGAGTTAGCATTTCGTATCTCTAATAGAGCCATTCTAGAACCCTCAGTCTAGATCTTGAACCCTAATCAATGAATCCTAACTGTAAGTTAGATGCATGTGATTAGGATTAGATGTTATTCTCATTATTTATCATGTTATGTGGATATATGATGTTGATTGATCATATTTGCTCTTCTTGTATTGGGAAGGGGGATAGAGACCTAGTAGCCAATTGAACGAGAAATCGCTTAAGAGGAAATTTGACAAAAATGGCACGAAATGACGAATATTTGGCCCAAAAGAAATAGGGAAATTTCGAAAAAGTACCTTAATAACTCATAGTTATAATATATTGACTCTTAAAAAAAGTAGCTATTAAAACCTTTGGAAACACCCCTGCTCTTTAAAAGTCTCAAATTATACCCTGAACCTATCCTTGCCCTTGTAAGGTGAAAAGATAATCTTCGAAGCTATCATAGAGTGGGCACCAAACAAATAGTCTGTGAGATCGACCCAATGGTGCCGCGAATACACACAATCGACCATCAATGGAGGAAAGAGCTCTCGAAAAGGCCACATCAAAGAAGACAAGTTGTTGGGAGGACCAAACAGGCAGCTAGGAAGGTTGGAAGTTCCAACTTGCATCTGAACGTTGAAGCACTCGCGGCGGGCAGCGACAAACAAATTCTTGAGGCCCCGCGGCCTAGGCCAGATGACGAACCTAGCCACCCAAGCTCTTCAGACGAATCATATCACTCTTGGAGGAGCAGCGACTTAGCACTTCAGGTGAATGATCGCGAGGCTCAGGAGAAATTGAGATTATAGCATCCGCTTCTGAAGTTTAGGAGCAAGCAGCAGGAGCAACCTCGACAACAAGAGCAACCCCTGCAGCAGGAAGAGCAGCAAGAGGAGCAAACAATGCGGAAGAAAATGGCAAGGAGAAAGTGGTCGCAAGGGAGGAAGAGACGTAGGCAAGAGAGAAACGAACAAAGAGGCGTGAAGATAGGCGGAGAGGGAGTGTGGTTATCAGAGAACCACAACCGGATGAACCAGAGAAGGACGAGTCTGAAGAGAGGAAACACACCGATAAGAAGAGGAGCAAGAGTCTAAAGAAGAGGAGGAAGAGGAAGCCGCAGAATAGATGGAGCCCACACTCGGCCACCATATCCAGTGCGGCCCAAGCTACCCAAGAGGAGGGCCAAGGAGTACAAGATGAGCAAGAAGCCATTTAAACTGAAGCAAGACATTGAGTACACGAAGAAGAAGGCAACGTACAAAACTTATCTTTGCCGATAGATCCGATATAATTACCAGTACTACAAGCAGAGTACCGAGATTCGTCAAAGGCAGCCGACTAAGGTCGAAAAGCAAGCCTCCACCACCTCGACCCGACTCTCCGAAGAAGGTCCGCCATGGGCGAAATTCCAAGCACAGTAGAGCTTCTTGGGAGATCTAACATTGCCAACAGTGCATCAATCTGATGATTCAGAAAGCCTCTTTTTGAGTGCCTACATCAAGGGATTATGCAGGAGTTCAAGATAGACTATCAAGTCACACCAACGATATTGCGGTCATGCCAGGAAGCGGCCTGTGATGTTCCAGGGAAATATACGCCATAAATACGTATATTTCTGGGTCCGTCACTATACAAGTCTACTTTCGTAGCCTTGTATACCCTTAACTATTGGCATGAGGTGCATGTCTAAGTTATTTATATAACTTAGACTAGAAATTGCCCCACCGTTGGTGGGCTTTCTATGTGATTGTATATGAAGATTGGGAGACTAATGTGTTGCCTATGAGTAAGTGACGTTAAATTGAGTTCTTAATGTACGATAAGATGTGGTTGTGTCCTTTGATGTGGGAAACCTAGTTTGATTAGTGTCTTCATCTGTTTTGTTATTGCAAAAGTCCTCCTTGTTGTAAAAATGTAAAGCGCTTTCTTTGCCAAATCAGGCTTTTGTTTTGATGCAGTTTGCCGGTGTTAATGGATATTTGATCATGTTTCTCTTTCATAACTTGGTTAAAATTTTGAAATTTAATCTCGATTCATTTACTTATTTGCCTCTATCAAGAATTAGCAATTTAGACATCTAGATATGGTCTCAAATATATTTGAAGTAGAAAATTGCCCACCTTCAGTGGGCTTTCTATGTGATTGTCTATGCATATTGTTGAGGTTATATCTATTAGATAGAAATTCAATAATAATTGTTGGCACTCATTGTATTATAACTTCATACCTTGTATGCAACCAACTATCTATCTATGTATGCACAATATATGCAATGGATATTCACTATTTGCACAACATGTATTCAAATGTAAAGTAATAAATACAAATGAAATGCATGTAGAAGTTATACGTATGAAAAATAGTTGAAATAAATATAGGAAATTATACATTCTAAGTTATTGTGGCAAACATCTATGCACGCAAGACCTTTGCACATTATCAAAGGAACATCAATAAACTTTACTCTTTCTTTCATTGACTTCCTCAATGATTGCCCTTGAAAAAAAAAATATAATGAGTTATTGTGGACTAAATCAGCTTTCAATCAATCCCTGATTTATAGTGATAGCTAGTGTCCTCATGTGAAAGTTGATGTGAGCAACTGCATATATATATGGCTTGGCTGCGTTACACGACTCTGTTTATTCTGTAGATTCAGCTTCGTGCACATTGCTTCACATTTGAACACATCTACGATACTACCGGGGATCTCGCCTACAAATATTTTTGAGGAGTGTGTCATCCCCTAGTTGACAATTCTTGCATATGGACTGACTGAGCAATTTGCTTTCTTGTAGATGGCATCTAGGAAGACCTATATGATGGGTATGACATATTTATTCATATGTTTCGGACCTTACTGGATCATCTATTCTGCGTATTTTCTACATATCCATTAGAAAATAAATGTCACATGAGTAGATATGTCTAGAGCATTAATAAACTATGTGGTTGCCAATATTGTACATGGGTTTTGAGATAGGTAGGTAGGTAGGTAGCTAGCTAGCTAGATAGGTAGATAAATAAATAGGCAGATAGGTACATAGATAGATAAAAGCGGTGGATGTTAAGACAACCTAATATGTGATGTACATATCTTCTACACCAAGAATCAATCGTGCAAAGGAAAGAAATTCTCGCTTTGTCTAGTACGTGGATGTGTTGTTTAATGGAATGTGTGGGACTGTTGGATGTGTTGTTTAATGGAATGTGTGGGACTGTTCCTTTCTGCAGCGAAAGAAGTATTGCGATAATAATGCTTTATTGCAGTGAAAGATATGGTTATTGCAAAGAAAAGATTATTATTTTGCATCCAATTCGCCTCATGTCCTTATTGCACTAAAATAAATGGCTATGTCAAAACACCCAAGAACAAAATCATTTGTCATCTTGGATGGATGGGACTAAGTTGTTTCAAAGAAATCTTACCAAAATGTAGCATTTAAGCGGTTTTCCCACGTCTTGGCCTAGTTATGAAAAAGAAAGAGGATTACGACTTTGGATTCAAGGATTAGTGGAAGAAGTAGCTGAACCACATTTGTTTAATTTTACTTCATCAGCTTGCTAATTAATTTCTTAAACCTATTTTGCTATTTTGAAAGCATTTTGTTTGCAAAAGATCACGAGAACTTTGCATTTTGTTTCTTTCTTATGAACGAGAATATGAGAAGCAACTATTTGTCAATATATCCATGGAGGCTTTAATCAATATCGAAGGAAGACAAAGAAAATACTATGTAAAAGAAAATAAGATGTATCCGGGTGGGTGGACATCTTCCCAATAATTGCAAACATCGGTCGCAACATATGTCGCAGCATTATCAAGAACAATTTCTGAAGATAAAGCATCATGACTTCTACAATCCAACGAACCTTGACTTGTCAGAAAATATGGTAGACCGGTGCATGATCTTCTCTTCCCAAAAAAGGTCAAACTATAGCTATGAAGCTCAATTTCGGTATGATCAAGTAATCTTTATGATAAAAAAAAGCGGCATCCTCATTCTTAGAACCATCATGACCGACGCAGAAGGACACTATTATATGTTAACTTTCGTAAGAAGCCTTGTTGATCATATCTTTGGAATTATCAAGCGGTATAAAGACGAATATGACTGCAAAAAGGTAAGTAACCTATGTAGTTGTAAGTTTAAACGTTGCTGCTGCAACACCAATTCCTGTTGGAAATCCTATTAGAAGACACTTGATGCATTGCAGGCTAAAAGAAATGGTAGGCTGAAGGAGCAATGCGTAGACAGATATTAAACACCGCTCAATAACGAATGGCTATGCTATGGAATTCATGCTTTATAATTTAAAAGCGATGGATTTGTTTTGCATCAAACACGCGATGCGTGAAACGGATGGATCGAATAGCCCCAATCCGTCCCTTCAAAACATTTAAAGAGCAACTTAAATTTCTGATGTCCCAGAGTCTACAAGTAGTATCCTTGTTACCAGCAGCAAACACTCTTCCATCTGGATGCATGCAAAAGAATAATCAACATGCTCTTTTAAACGCTACGACCTGTGATGCACATCATATTAATTTGTTGGTTGCTAAACAATAAAGGCATCACACAAAGTCAAAGAGCTACCTTCCCATTTTGGCTGTCAGAAAGGAAACCATCGGCATTATCACCAACTACGACAACCATTTTACCATCTGGACTAACTAATGTATGTTGTGGAAAGGCAACAAACTCATCATCATAATAGACCACACCCTTTGAACCTCCTCAACATATAGGAACTACTTACATTAACCGGCCAGGAGAAAAAGAAATGTCCAAGCACCGCAAACTTCTCAGTATCAAACATATAAACAACAGAATCATTGTTTGATGTCATCAATTGGATCGCACCACTGCAACAATAATGCATCATAGGTAGGCTACCTAGAGCCTCAACTATAGGTGCAACTTCTTACCTAGAAGAGTTGTATATTTCAATTGCATTTGTGATGGCATTTTCATCATGAGTTATTTTCGCACAGTAGGAAACAACTGGATGGTAACATCCTTGCATTTCCTAAATAATTGAACTCTCTCATAACCCAGTAAGAAGAAGATACCTGTTTCAAATTACTTTATGAGAACAAAATATGCTTGCTTTTCCAAACAAAACCAATCTAGTTTAATCCCCAACTTCTAGGGGAAAGGTTGAAAAGCTTACAGGGGTAACAAACCTTCTTAAAGAGCAAGGCGGCTATGGCATCATGTCATAATAAGCTTGAAAAATGAAGTTGAGAATGCCGCAACTCTATAGAAATCCTAATAGTAACAAAAACAAACCCTTACAATCAAACTTTTCAAGGCAAAAGATAGATGGATATGCCAAAGAAAACTATCACCAAACCCGCTATCGAGCAAGAATTTTCCTTACCAATTCTTTGGAATTGGCCAATTTTCCTAAAAGAAGGTCTTGAATCTATTGGTGTTTCTTGTTGATAGGCATGTTCCGACGTGAGTTGGAACTGAATGTAATAATAAATGCCAAGATTTTGCCCACAGATCTCCTACCACCGCTAGAATCGTGCCCTCATAACCTGAGCTTTTGTGGTTTTCCTACCACCGCTAAAATCATGCCCTCATGCAGCTAAGAATTTATGGTTTCAAGAAAATGCCCATAGTTCCTTTAATTCTAGAAATACTGATATTGAACTGAAGAGCGAAAAGTGTTGAATTTACAAGTTTTACTAAGAAAACAGAAAAGAGAGAATTGCACCACAATACAAGACACGTTTTATTGAATGAATGATGTTACAATATATAGATACCATAAAGGTATTTTTATGGAAAAAGGTGAAAGCTATAAGGAGCTCTCGTCAGCTTTTTTATAAAGGCATGCCGCCTAAGAATAGGCGACTTAAGCTAACACCCCACCCAGCGACTTTAGTCTTTCACCAAATAAAATATCGGTGGTCCAAAAATGAAGACCAAATATTGCAACTCACAACTCATAGATAATCTCCCCACACACAAATTTGGTCTCTTTTCGGATGAAAAAAACCTTTGGTGGTCACAAAGGAAAAAATCCGAAAGTGCTACAATTTTCTAATATTTACTCCTCGATTTGGTAATAAAACTAAATGCGTAAGAAAACCTTCTCTTGAGCTTAAATCACCATAAAATATTCTTGAGAGCGTCTTATATTCACATTGGAATACCAAAACTTAGAATCAAACATCGCATCCATCGACTAATAATGATTCTTAGGTGTAGCAATATCATAAAATCGATATCCCCATTGCCTCCACAACATAACCAACAAATATGGATTTGAGACCAACCCAAGCAAATTTCTTTCTCTTCTCTTGTGGAATATGAACATAGGCAAGACAACCAAAAACTCGCAAATTTTGAACATTTGGTTTGACTCCTGTCCATAATTGCAAAGGAGTTACGCCTTCGTGAGAAGAAGTTACCGATCGATTTTTGCACATAAAACAAAGAAGAGCTACAACTTCCCAAAATGACTTATCCAAGCCAGCATGAAGAAGCATACATCGAACAACAGTGATTATCGCACATTCTTGATACTCAACAATACCATTTTGCTGGAGGGAATCAGTGATGATAGGCTCACAAACTATGCCATGCTCTTCACAAAACACTTGAATTGAGCGGGGCGGAATTCCCCACTATTGTCCGTACGTAATCTCTTGATCACTTTGCCAATTTGAGTCTCCACCATATTCTTAAACACTTGAAATTTGGTGAAGACCTGAGACTTCATAGAGATAAAATATACAAAAACTCTACGGGAAAAATCATCTACAAACAAGATGAAATATCGTGCACCACTCAAAGCACACATATACCAGCATGCACAAGCTCCAAAAGCTGTGTTGCACATTTTCCTTTCTCATTGAAAGGACGACGATGTTGCTTCCCAACAGCACATGCCTCACATACACCCATTGATGCAGTGCTTCTCAATGATAGACCATCCACAGTTCTATCAGAGGCCATATTCAATAAATATTGAAAGTCGACATGTGCAAAACGACAATGCCACAGTGTACTTGATTCATCTCCACTGCATAAGATTCACAAAATTATCAGTCAATTTAAGCTCGTACAATCGACCTTGTCTCTGGGCAACTCCAAGTACACATCCATCTTGAATGAAGCTACATAATCGTCTATCAATTTGTATGGATAAACCAAGATCAACAAGCCTAGACACAGAAATAAGGTTCCGGCGTAAACCAGGCACATGTAAGACACCATACAAGACTTGCACACCACTGGAAGTATCAACATGAATATCTCCAATGCCTTTGACCTCATGAGTTGTGTTATCACCAAGAAACACAAGTTTTCTAAGTTGAAGCGAGCGATAATTCCTCAACTAATGCCTATGAAAAGTCATGTGCTGTGTTGCACCAGAATCAATGATCATGGAAACAACAAGCTCACGAGAAAGAAAGCTTCATCACATGCAACATTTGCATGTTCATCCGGTGAGGTCCATCTCGGATTGCTGGAGTAAAGATTTATGCTCATTAACAAAGCGTTTATAATAACATTCGCCAACATGATTAAGTCTTTTGCAATAGGCACAAAGCGGTCTCGACTTAGGTTGTTCAAGTCTGGCCAATTGTTTGCGTATCACCACCACGGCCAGCTTCTCACTGCACTCTGAGTAGCCTTTGTATCGAATAACAAAAGCCGCCTTTTTTCATCTTCTTTCGACCTGGATTTATTATTAGCAACAATTAAAAAGCGATGCGTCTTGCATAGATTGCCTTTGTAATTTTAGGTCTCCATCTTTTTAAAGATTCACAAGCCCGATCTAAGGTCATAGATTTTTTCTTTGGCTAGGAACTATCGTGAGAGTCAGAAGCTCTTAGGCATGGATTCCAAAAATAAACAACATGTTGATCATGGAATACTAGCACCAGTGCGCGCATTAACTTCTAGAAGCGCTTTAAATTTATCCACATGTTAGGTCAAATGAATCATTCATACGATCTTTGCAACGATGTAAGATCCTTAGGGAGACTAAGCACTTCATGCATAGTCTTCTTCATATAAGTTTTCCCAAATACTTTCATACTTCACTAGAAGTAACAAAATCCTTAGCATCCATTAAAATAGATTCTTTGAGGAGCGGTTTGATCCTTTTTCATTCCATTCATCTACATTTAATCCAAGTATCATATTCAACACCGTTCTGGAAAGATTATGCGGTAATTACATCAACCTACCGCACCTGGGAGGAATATTATTTCCTGTCCACGATTCCAAAGAGCTTTTCACTTTGTAGAACAAGCTCCATCTTGATCTTCCAAAGGATATCCATCGGAAAAAACATACAAACTTTTGTGCACGTGAGTCCTCGGAATTTCACAAATCAAGCACGAAACTGGATGTGCTCGATACCATGTTGAATTTACAAGTTTTACTAAGAAAAACAGAAAGAGAGAATTGCACCACAATACAAGACCGCACGTTTTATTGAATGAATGATGTTACAATATATAGATACCATAAAAGGTATTTTATGGAAAAAGGTGAAAGCTATAAGGAGCTCTCGCCGCCTTTTTATAAAAGCACGCTTAAGAATAAGAATAAGGCGGCCATCGGGGCCTAACCGGGGGTTCTAGCAACCGAGAAAACTCTAGGATGATGTCACCCCTCGAAAAATTTTGAGCAATTCTTTTAAATGTGAGGAAAAGGTATTCGGGACAAAGGAAAAAGGCAATAAAAATCTGAAAATGACGCCACGCGTTGGGATAATAAAAACATATTTTGAAAACCTACCTTGGCGAAAAGGGTTTGTTTCACGTGCCCCTTCAATTTTTAATGTTTGATAATGCCATGTGGCACAATTTGAGGCGTCGATAGTTGCAAAAAAAAGACAATCTGGAAATGCGTTGATTAGCGCCCGAGGGACGTTGGGGGCGATCCGATCATCTTCGTTCGGTGAATGGGTTAGGCCGTCTGCCGGTTTTATAATATAGGATACCCTTAGGATAAGGCCAATTTCTATCTGTGACTCATCCTATAGGGCAGCCACCATTCTCCGCCATATCCCATTGGAGCCACTTGGCATCACATGTGGACCCACCTATATAAGCCTAAACCCTAACCCTAGGCCTCTTTTAATGCTCCAACACCACAGGAATCTTCTTCGGGAAACTTCCGGTTTCGAGGTTGTTTGGTCGGCGGCATAGCCCTATACGGAGGCCCCCCGCGTGTGGATCTTGGGACTTTGACCACCTCGAAGATCATGGAGCATTTGGATTAGGAGGGAGGTTCATCTCAAGAGGCGGTATTGGGATTAGAGTTCTTTGTAGATCATCCGGAAAGGACTCGGATGGGTTAGCATTTCTGTCTCTCTAGTAAAGCCTTCCTAGAACCCTTGGTCCCATCTTGAACCCTAATCAATGAACTCTAACCGTAAAGTTAGATATATATGATTAGGTTTAGATGTTATTCTCATGATTATCATATTATGTGGATATATGTTGGTTGATCATGTTTTGCTCCTCTTGTTTATTAGGAAGGGGGTAGAGACCTTAGCCACCATTACTTAGTAATGCTCATAGATTAGACCCTTTAGTTCCTATTATTGCATAGGAACCCAATCTATTAAAGGGAGCTATGGGAGCTATAGTATGACTCGGCACTACATAACGGGGGCTGAGAGGCCCGGCGGAGGGGAGGGTCCTTAGGGGGAAGGCTTGGGGACCCATAGCGGTCCTAGAGCTTATGGTCGGTCACTTCGAGTGGCCGGGCATGAGTCCGTGACACCTCCCCGGGACAAAAGGTTTGCCTTTTTCTCAAAGAGGACCCTGCCGGGTGGCCGGCACAGCTTTGGGGGGTTAAGTCGGGGAAGAATGTCTTGTGTCGCTCTAGACCCCCAGAAGGGAGATGGAACCCCTTCTGCCTCCGCCTTGGGCCAGGGGAAGATGCAATTTGGGCAGTTTCAATGGGTGATACCATGAGATTAGTCCAGGAAGGCTAGCCGCATCGCAGCCCGTCTAGCCGACCACGCAAAGTATGCAGGAGGGGATGGGATGGAGTGGTCAACCCTAGCCATTGTCTCGAGCCAGCCCCGCCATTGTTATGATTCGATGCGCTCCATCTTGTGGCCTGCTTCGTCCAGTCTACCACCATATGAGTCGAAGAGCCTTGGGTAGGACTCCCATATTTTATGGCATATGTTTATCTCTATTGTATCTATGGATGTACTGGATGCTGCTACCATTAGAGGTAGTTCAATTAAAGCGTTGTTTATGCTAGATAGGAGCCTATAGGGAAGGGCGTGCAAGACACCTTAGTGTCCCCTTCCCGCACTAGGGGATCACCTAGAGTCTTGGGGATAGAAGGAGCCTGTGTGTGATCGAAGGGACCGGATAGGGGGATTTCTCCCAGAAGTGTATGGTGGGGGCCGTATATTTTGTAAGGAGCATGACAATGGTATCAGAGCCATGTTCTTGGTTGACCAAGAACTTGCCTCACCATATCCCCAGTTAAGTAGTCTAAGCGGCCTAATAGGGTGTGGGATGAAAATTCCACCGGTGAATCTCAAAAATAATAGGAAATTTTTTTTTTTTTTTCTAGGTAGTGGGTTAAGTAAAATTAAGTCAAGTTGTTAGGCGTAGATAATCTCCTCATCGGGAAGGCGACCTTGAGCGGCTTGTTAGAAATAATGGGGATTTTTGGACTAACTACTGAGGTCCACCCCTCGATGGTGCACAAGAAGCGGCAGAGGCGAGCTCATTCAACCTTTTGAGGGCAACCTATCGCGATCCATGCCAAGCGGTGGCGGTGACAAGGACCTCCACGGCGAGGAGGATCCATAAAGGAGAAGCCTTAAAGAGCTTCAATTTTGTACATAAGCTAAATTTTATATATATAAGCTATCTTTGTATATCGTAACTTTATATCTACAAGAAATTTATGTATGTTATGGAGCAAGCAGTGGTCCACGACGAATAGGTTATTGGAATTATGGCAAATACTATGTAAATGTTATTCCCTAAGGTCACCTAATAATATAAAAGGGCATAGGATAACAAGAACCATTGATATTTATGGCGTGGGGGGAGGCACTATCATTGGGATGATTATTGGTTGAGAAAAATATCATAGATAATGTTTCATATGATAAGTCATATAATCTAATTAAAGGCAAGGAGATATTTTTGATATAAAATGCAATTGCACTAAAAAACTAAAAGTTCGCGAGAGATCTATAAATAGAACCTAAACTTCAGTTGGACATATCAGCGGCAACCTGTAGATCCGGTTCGACAATCTTTACCTCATTGGAACTAGCTCTTGAGTCTAGTTTTTGAATTAGGGCAGCACATCTCATAGTTCATCCATGAGGGAGTAATGACAAAAACGTGATAGGGGTCACAAATTACTGCTACTAGCGACTTTCTGATTTGCAATTACTTTTCGATCTGTGGCTACTTGGAGTAGTGAGATTAGCTTGGAGGGCCAATAAGCTGAGGAGCTTTTGTTTGCCATAGCACTTGTGTTTTGCCATAATCCGGTGGATCCGGTTTGGTAGTTAATGAATGTAACGCCATATCACTTGTGCATGAATAAAAGTTTTTAGTCCGGTGTTCTATTATTTCATTATGGGTTCTTTGATTACGTGTTGTTACAACTTCCCAAATATACATAGATAAATTATCAAGTGGTATCGAGTGGAGGTTTCGCGATTCTTTTGGGAACCATGAGCAATGGGATCACCGGTGGAATTTGGACTCTGTAATGTCTACGTGAGAGGAATTAAAGAGGTCAAAAATGTTGGAGCTAGGAATTTTCGGAGGGAGCCCGTAAAAGATCGGTGTTTTTGTATGTCTTTGCAAGGACTACTATTAGTTCTCATTTTGTTGGAGCATGGCATCAAAGGAGATTATCATTTGTGGTTCACAAGAGCAGATTTGGATTATCTTAATGGAGTAAAAGCTTTTTGTGCATGAAGGGAAATCATATGATTTCAATATTAAAGCGGTTAGTGGAACTAAGGTGGATTTGGCGACTATTGTTTGCAAGAGAAGCCGGAACATCGGTTAGTAGAGAAAGAAAACTCGGTGTTTTTAGGTGGAGAATGCTTTCGAAGTATATGGGCCAGGCTTATTATGAATGAGTTCGGATTATTGGGGAAACTTCTATGATCCTTTGGGGATTATGGAATAATAAGAATTGTTGGGTTGTCATGGAAAAGCTTGTCATAGAGACAAATAGTTTATCGTGAGCCAATTGTCATGGAGACAAATAACTTGTCATGGAGACAAATAAACCACCTATTTTACAAAACATTGAGCTACACTTTATCATAATAACCCGACTATACGCCATAACCTCTTGCCATCTCTAGAAAGTTCATCTTGCTCATTTGAGCACGGTAAATTCCAACCTTTAAGCACAGTATGGAGAACCGCGAAACATCCACCTTTGGGATTGCGGTCGGATCGTGGTGATCCGAGATTGATTGGTAGTGAGGGTCATTTATATAAATATTTGACTTTGGAAGTCATTTATATTAACACTTGACCTTATTTGCGGGTTTGCTTAGTGATAAGCATTGGGAAGGAACTTCTGAGACAAAGTATCCAGGATACGGATGCTAAAAATTTGGATCTTGAATCTCAAATTATTTTCTATGGGACGGACTTTATGGGTAAAGTTAAGTAAGTTGATTTTCTTTTTCTTGAGAATAGAGAATAAAATTTTTATTTCTTGTGTGTACCCATGGTAGATTGGTAATTACGATTACAACGTAATATGCTTGAACATGGTGCACTAATTGTGAATGCCTCTTGGTAGATCGATGGTATGTATGCAAAGACACAATAGACTTGAACAAGAGTGCATTAGATGTATATTTTGAAGAGTGGTAATTGTGGTTGCAACACAATAGGCGACAAAAAATCATGTCGTATCGGAGAGATACATTGTATCGTGGAGATACAATCAAGTAGTACAGCGTGTTGGAAATTAGAGTCAAATTCAATAACAAGTTTAATTTGAAAGTGAAATATTTGAATTTCCACTTCAAGTTCAAATAACTCTACAAAACTTAAGAATCATTGCTACATTTAACATTATCACCATTGAACCATTATATAATTAAAAACAACATTCATATGGGATCGAAAATATTCTTGTAGCTCGAAAGCTTGACTTCTAGAAATTATGGCGGGAGAGGGCACTTTCATTTCCTTGTCCCTTTTCCCTATTTTCCCCTACCGTCTTTTTCCGGTCTCCTTTTTTTCTTTTTTTAACCCCTCTTCTCCCCTCCCTTCCTATTTCCTTCCCTTTTTCCTTTTCCTTTTTTCCTTTCCTATTTTTTGATGGATTTTTTTTCCCTTCCCTTTTCGATCTTTCCCCTTTCTTCCTAATAATTTTTCCAGTATGCTTTTGGCCTTTTCCTTTCCTTTTTCTTTTCCTTTTCTCATTTCCTTTCCTTTTTTTCCATGCCCTTTTCTTGTTTCCATTTTTCCGTCTTTTTCATGTGCCCCTTTTCTTCCTTTCCCCACTCTCTTCCTCTTTATCCCATACCCTCAGTCCTTCCCATTTCTCTCTTTTTTCTTATACCCTTTTCCTTTCCCTCCCCACTTTCCATCTCCATTTTCTTTTCCTTCATTTTTTATCCTTTCTCGAGTCTTTCCCTTTTTTCTAGTGTCTTTTTTTTTCCCTTTCCCTTCCTTTTTCTTTTTCTCTTTCCCTTTACCTTTTCCCATGTTTTTCCATTTCTTTTTTCCCACCTTTTTTACGTGCCCTTTTTCCTCCTTTCCTCACCCTCTTCCCCTTTTCCCTTTTTTCTTTCTCTATTCCCCTTTTTTTTTTCTATTTCCATTTCCATGCTCTTTTTTCCCTTGCTTTCTTTTTCTTTTCTCACCCTTGCATCTTTCATTTTTCAGGTGCCTCTTTCCCCTTCCTCTTTCCCATTTTCCTCGTGCTCTTTCCCTTCCTTCCTCCCCTCGCGTTTTTCCTTTTCCTTTGCCTTCCTTTTTCATCCCTTCTCCTTTTCCATGTGCCTTTTTTCAAGTTTCCTCCTTCCGTGCTCCTTCTCATTTCCCACCCTCTTCCCATTTCCCATTTCCCTATCCTCTTTTTCTTTTTCCCCTTCCTTTGCTCTTTTTTAAACTTTTCGTTTTTTTTTTCCTTACCCTTTTCCTCTTCAAATTTTTCCGTGCCCTTCCCCTCTTCCTCTTTTCATTTTCCTCTTAGTTTCTTACCTTCCATTTTCCATTGCCACCTCCTTTTTCGCTTTTTCTTTCCTCTAATTTTCCATGCCTTTTTTTCATTTTGACCATTTCTCATCCCTTTTTCCTTCCTTTTCCTCATTTCCTTACCCTTTCCCTTTCGTTGCCCCTTTTCGCATGCCCTTTTCCCTTCCTTTTCCTCCCCTTCCCTTTTCTTTTAAAACAAATTTTTTTCCTTTTCCTATCTTTAACTTCCCCTTTCCTCACCCTTTTTTTTTTTTCCATTCCTTTTTCCATTTTCCCTCTTCCTTTCTTCAGTCGCCTTTTTTTAGTCATTTCCCCTTTATCCTCCCCTTTTCCTTTTCTTTAAAGAGATCAAAGCGATAACCAATGACAATTACTCCCCGAATAGTCATCTTGATAAATCTTGACCTTCTGATCAAAGAGTCGACCATCTAAATTAAAATACTTGAGTCCACACACTTCTGCGGTAAAACTTTATAATATAAGAAGATGATGAGTCATATGGATAGGAGTAGTGAAATGATGATAAAACTTTATAACATAAGAAGATGATGAGTCATATGGATAGGAGTAAAGAAATGATTGTATAATGGTGCTTACAAATTGACTATAAAGAGCTTTAAAATATCACACCTTTAGAGAACCATACATCCTTTAAAAATGCCTTCTTAAAACTACACTTACTTATATAAACCACACCTTCAAAAACTACATGTCCTTAAAAAACCTGGAACAAAAAACAAATATCAAAGCTCTTTTAACAGGAAAACATGCCTTTTAAAAACACACCCTCCTAAAAACAAAAACCATCTTTCCTTAAAAACCACACTTCCCGCGGATCTACATTTAGGTTTTTGGATGATCTCTGAAAGTACATGTGGACCTACAAAAAACTAGAGTTTTTTACAGCTGATGGACCAAAAATTGAGATTGATTATTGCCATGATCCCGAATGATTACTTATTAAGCTCATTGCATACCCTTTCTGTTGATTATGTGATTTGTATGATGATTATACTGTTTTGGCAATGAAAAATCATCGGCGGCTCGACCCTTTATTGGCGGTGTTAGGGTTTGGTTTACGCATTCTTCTTTTGCCATAATTCCTACATTTGGTGGTAGTTTTAGGCTGCCGGGGCTCACTAAAAAGCTGTTGGGGTGCTCATTTTTAAATAATGTTTAAATTTATCAGAAGGGTCTCTTTTGTAGGGGACTGAGCTCTGAAATCTGGCCCCTTTAGTGGAGATGGCAAAATCAACTCGTTTTGTTCCAAAATGCTCCTCGGTAATCCTAATGGGGTACATCCAATGGTGGAAAATATGCTTTAGATTCTTCAAAGATTAGTGTTCGAGATGCCCATAAACTAGCTGTTGAAGGTGCCCCTTCTTCTCCTAAGAGCTTAATATCGTTAGTCCGCGGGTTCCTCTTGGAGGGCGACTTTTCGTGCATCTCTCAATCCGGCATTTGCCTCATGCTCAAAAGCTTCTTCGATTATCATATGTGTACCTAGTATAAGCGAGGCACTCCTTTTTACTTATCTAGTATAGAGTAAGCACATGAAATTAGCGGGCTAAAGTTCGGCACCCTCTTATGCTTACACAACTAGATGAGAAATATTCATTTTGTACTTATTCTTGTTGATTAATAAACTTTTGTCCGGTCCTTCAAAAAAAAAAAACTTTCGGTGGCCAGAAGATGAGTTATGCTACATAATAAGTCTTTAAGCTTTTCCAAAGCTTCTCGCACTAGCACGAAATACAAGTACATTTCAAAAATTATATGGAATTCATTAAAGCTGTTAAGCTTCGCACTAAAGCGGCAGAAGTCGGTCGATGCTTCTTACAATTTAAAAAAAAGAGGAATCCTCTCCGGACTAAACGCATACGAATCATTAGCCATTGCCCTCACACTTACCTCTTTTTAATCTTTTTAGTTGGGGGCTTATGCTACCCTTCAAAGGTAGTTCGATGTATTGTTATTATTAGTTAAATGTTGTTTATGCTTACTGGCTGTGATAGAAGCCCATAGGGAAGGGGGAAAGGCGTGCAAGACACCTAGTGTCCCCTCCCCTCCGCACTAGAGACACCACGGAGTCTTGGGATAGGCGATTGCCCTCTGTCTTGGTCGAAGGGACAGAATAGGTATTTCTGCGGGTGGCTAACTTGGCATATATTTTGGGAGGGCGTCACCATCAGTATAGCACGGAGCAAACTCAACTTTTCAAAAGGAGGCCAAGACAAACATGTTGAGCCATTCACCAAGAGGATGACCTTTCTACTTAAGGACATGAACAATCTGAAGGATAGAAAAAAGATAAAATTTAGGAATCTTTGCATAAAAAATTTTGAGCTGGTATGTATATATATTCCTAGAATTAATGATAGAATCAAAGGAAGAAAAAAAAGTCAAAGTCAACTCAGGTCAAACTATGCGAGCCCCCCGTAATCGAAGCGATCTGGGTCCCTTTTACATAGTAACTTGAGTAAGCTTGTTTGTACTAAAATTGATAAATTATCATGGGAAAAAAATTCTTTGGATAGATTAGAATTGACCCAATCTTGCATCCTATCTTTGAAATTTCCCAAAATGTTACCAAATAGTCAAAGATTGACCCACTCGAAGTCACTTCCGCGCCAAACTCCCAGGTTTCGGAAGCAGAGCCCTTCTATCTTGTAATGTCGAGTCACCCTTGTTTGCACTTGTACTTGTCGGGATTAACATGAAATAAGTTGGTAGATACCTAGAATGTAACAAATCGTGCATTAGTATTTACATTTCCCAAAAGTTTAAGACGGTGAAAGTCAACCCACTTGGCCAAAGTCAATCCACTTTCAGTCATTCAATGCTCGAGGCCTTTGCTCATGACCCCAGACTAGTTTGCCTCGGGTCTGACCCCAGGGCCTCTCGCATTCATGTTCTAATTAGTTTACAGAAAAACCAAGTGCCGTGATCTGAGTGGAAGCATCGGGCGCTTATGCCGTAGACTGCGGCGATCTTTCAACACCGGAGTCTGCATTCATTTGTGGAGACTAGTTTCAATTTTGTACCTCGCATAATAGTTTGGCTCGAGTTAAGCCATGGTGAGGCCTTATTCTGACATAACTATTCATCCAGTAACTCTCTGGCGGGACTAGAGTGTAAAAATCGTTTACCTAAACATTTGGTCCAATAACCCATTAGCGATTCTTTGGAGTGTAAAGCGGGACCTAGGGAAAACCATCCATCTGGTTGGTCTTGGAACAGCTTTGTTTGGAGTATAGATGATTCGATTTTATGGGCAAATTTGGTGCTCCACAAAGGAGTTACAAACCTACGGAGATGAACAGAAAATTGCTTAGAAAAAGTCACCGAAAAGGCATTTTTCACATCCCGCCATTGTTAATTTTATAGCGCACTCCATTCTAGCTTTCAATCCATTCATTAGAAGACCAATGAGATCACATTTTGTCCCATTAAGGGAAAGGTTAAAATCTCGATTCAATTCTTGAAATAAGCGATAAGATGAAGAGCTCCAAAGATATCTCATTCCGGAATTATATTTGGCAAACAGAATTAATGGTCTCAATTAACTTCTCATAGTATCATTTTTTCATTATAGGACTTTTATCCGAACTCAGGCAAAAACTTTTTGTAGCAATGGGGCTTCCGCGATCTCTCTAGTGATAACCCATTCATATCTTTTACGATATAAATATTCCAGAAATAAGCAAAATCATATTTTTAAAAGGATAGCTCATCCATATTGGAAATACATCATAACCATATATCATTGGAAAGATTTTTTTTTCCGCATCTAATGCAAAAGAAACGCATAACATTTTGATAAGTGGATCAAAAGTTATAGTTATTCTTGAAACGAAAAGAATGAAAAGTTGTTGGTCTTTGGATTAATTATTTAATCTGAGGGTAGCCATTCCATTGGAGGATTCTTAGGGGGATGAAATGAGATCTCAAATTTCCTCTAATGTGAACCTCATCTTAAAAAATTTCCACGGTGTTTCGAACCCCCACCCACAGGATGACCCTTCACCCCCACCTCTCACTCCCTCCCCCCTCCCTCCCTCCTCAGAGTGCCAACCCAGGGGCGGGCATCATTTATGTCCTTAACCCGATTTTAAGCTTTAGTATTGATAATGTTAATAGCCAAAACCTTTGGTTAGAACAGACCCTTTTAAGCTAGATAGAGATAGCATGAAATATTCACCTTAGCTTTGTCTTCCCTTATATCTTGCTAAGTGTCTTCTTATCTACACATAGGTAGTATAATCAAAAAATTTCTTAAAACAACCCAAATTAGCAGGCTTAAAAACTGAGAAATTGTTGTCCACACATTGGTAGGATACACCAACACACGCTATAGATGCACCACCATCAGTGTCTCCCACCATGCTGCATTATCGAAGATAATTCTCTGAGAATTCGATGGTACCTAAAGTAATTTAGTCCAACAATACCCAAGACATCTAAAAAATAAAGTCTCCATATGGGACCCGATGACAAGTAAAATTGTGGTAGCATCAATGCCTCTAATAAAAGGAAAGCGGGTTTTGGACTGCAGAGTAGATAAAGGACGTAAATATAGAGATTGGAAATAAGACATATGGTATTTTTATGGTAGTATTATCTGCCTTTGTGCCATTTTCCTAGTCAACAAATAGGTCAGGGAATTCTTTGCTGCAGATCCTGAGGTCCGATGAAAACCGAGAGCCACCAATCAACATGTTTTATAAATTTGAAAGATAGAGGGCAATCTTAAAATGGAGGAAACTTCAAAGAAATCACACTAACATAGGGTCCCCTTATTATATGGTGCCCACGTCAAATCCCCATGAACCCACAGCGAAACAGTCGCTACCTCAATTGTGAACATGAAGCCCTACATGCGCAGCTCTTTCAGAGATGGCGCCACCCGGTTACTAAGTTGTCTTGTCTCTTTCACCGTAGTTCAGCTTTCTTTGAATGGCGATGCCATTTCTAACCATTGGAAACTAAGATTTCTCATTTCTTTTTCTGGTAACTACCTTAATAGTCTCGAATGTAATTTTTCCCTCCCATTTCTTTATCCTTGCTTATTATAGGAGCTTCATCAAGCCATTGGTGCTCGAGGATCATTGATCTCGCAAAAAAATCTAACCCTTTTTATCTTTGCATGCGAGTTTTGGGTAGTTAGAAAAAAGGCATACATCTCTCGGAAAAATCGTGCTCTTGCTTCCACGGGATCAATGGAGGTTGGCTGCTTGGTTGAAGCCATTGATTCACAAAGCCATTAATTGGCCCATTTATGCACACATACATCACTATAAAAAGGCTCTCTAAAATTTCCACATTGCCTCATTGTAAGTAACAACTTCCATGAATCTATTCCTTGCTTTTATTCTTTGGATCCAATTTCGTTTTGCCTTTGGTCTACTCTCGTGCGCGAGGGCTTTCTATTTCAAATTAGGTCTCGATGACCTGATTACTTGTACCTTTTGCACATGAAATGTGATGATCTTCTTGGTTAAGAGAAAAAGAGGTAAGAATTTAAAAGTATTTTATAGGTTGATAATTATGCCTTACTCGGTAAGTTATTTTGCTTATTCTACAATGTTGATTTAGTTGACAATGGTGAATTATTTTCTTCATTTAATTGATAAACGGATCTTTGGATCTTTGGTGAACGGTATGTAGTCATGATTCTTCTTATTGTTAGCAAATTAATTTGACACGCATTTTTAGTTAAATTAAGTTAGCTTTCGCTCTAGTTTCTAGATAATTTACATCTGTTTATTCTTCTTTGGTAGGGCTATAATATACTTTGCTTAATCTAGTGGAAATTTATAGTTTTCTTGGATCATTGTGCCATTTTACATCTTAGCTTCAAGTTATATTTTTTGTCCTCTCACCCTACATTGCCTATGAATCTAAGGGAGAAATAGGTCTGTTTGTTATTCCTCAGACAAATGTAAATCCCAACTTCTCTTAATGACCCTCCCTCAAGAGTCAATGCTCCTAGATCATCCAAAAAGATCTTATCGAAAAAAATTTACCTCTGGGTAGGCAAAAGGCAGGAGGAAAGCAATAAGAGGTGGGATGGATGAAAGAACATATGCAAAGCCATTGATGCGATTGAGGATGGCCTCATGAGTATCGGGATTCAAGGCACAGTGGGATCCCCCGCACCTTTTGGAACCATATTTTATGGCATTTAGTAAAAAAGCAAGGTCTTTATTCCTAGAGGTCTAACCGTGAGATGCTATAGGAGAAAGTTCTTGTGAAGTGGGCTTTAGATGTCACCACAAGCCGGAACCCGCCACTCTAGAGGTAATGAGGCGTAGAGTAGCACAAATGACCATAAATAGGATCACATGTTCAAGAATGGATTGCCGTAAGAAAATGGTGGCGATTTAAGAAGAGGCATACCGATATAAGTCTTAGATCAGCTCAATGCATGGAAATAAGTAGAATGAAAGCCATGACCACAAGAAACCTTAGAAATTCTATACCACCTTGAGATAGGACTTATGATAAATTGGAACTTGATCCATCTTAGAATTTGGGAACTCGATGAAATGTGAGGTGCAGGAAATTGAACTCGGCATCGCTAGTAATAACTAGAAAGGGAATGAAGAATGTCGGAGAGACAATTCAAAACACAGAGAATGGATGGCATGTTTTGTGTTGTGTCAATGCCATGGGAGTTAAACTTCCTAACTTGTATATTTTCAAAGGTAGGAGGATGGCAGGAAATAACTTGTCGGGCAAAAGTTGTGAACCCTGGGCCCATAATGAGCTACCACAAATGCTGCTTGGATGACCGGATGAGTTATTTTTGCTTGGTTGGATCACTTAAAACATAGTTCCCGATGGAATTTGGATGGATAGAACCTCTGGTCTTCTAATCATTGATAGCCATGGAAGCCATGCTACCATTGAAACCATCTTGAAGGCCAAACACATAGGCTTGCATATTCTTTTTTGCTTCCTTTTATACCTCCCATAGATTACAACATTTAGACGTTTCATGTTTTGCACCCTTCAAATCTGCTTTGAAGGGCTCGGGAGGACAATTCATGCATGCTAGATATAGTATAGAACCTACCAAAGAAGATCTGGCGACCTTAGTTTACGATACAAATTGTTTGCTCTTTCACTCCATCAATATCTGCAGGGATTTTTCTAAAATTGGTATTTAGCCATTTAATGAAGAAGGCTGTAGGCGATCGATTCGCGATAGGTTAGCGTGAGGCACTCTTCAACCACAAATGAATGTGAAAATATTGATAACATGTTGAAAAAAAAATGCCGAAAGAAGCGTACGGACAAGCTTTAACCACAAATGAAGGTGAAAATAATGATAATAATGATGATATTGCGTGAAGTGTAGATGTAACGGTGTGACACACTTTCCAATACTGTAATGAAGGTGAAAATGTTGATAATGTAGCAAAAGAAAGCGAGATGTGTTAAATGTTGTGATGATAGATGCAAATAATATTGATAATCAGCAGGCCGATGTAGCATGATGCAGGACCCGTGAGGCGGTCAGATGTAGCAGTGTACCCGACATGTAGCAGAGGACAAAGTTAGGGCTTGAGGGTTAGATGTAGCAGGGCACAAATTTAGGGCAATAAGAATTAATAGACCCAAGGTAAAGAGGCTGAGACTCCCCGCTAGTTTAAAATGAAAACTTTATGTTACATCCAGATGAAGTAGTTCGTCAAGGCTAGAAGACCAAAGAGAGAGCAGAGGATGCAGCCTAGAGTTGGGATACAGAAAAGATGGAAAAAAAGAAAAGGATGCAAGAAGAAAGAAAAGTAGCAAAAGAGAGAGATTTGAGGGGAAGGAAGAGGCCAAAAGAGTAGGGAAGAGAAAAGGAGGTCAAGAGAGATGCAAAAATGGTGTTTAGGTCCATTTATGAAAGAACATTTCCCTTTGGGGAAAGAAATGCAAAACGAAGTTTTGGAAGTCTTAATGTCATAAATGATGGAGAGAATCAGCAAAGTTATCTCAAATGATAATGAACATAATGAGGTTAGTAATAATGCTAATGCTATTGTACAAGATATGTTTATCCTAGTCAGTCCTTGATTTAGTTGTGAGCCTTCCTATAGTAGTAGATATCTACCTATGGATCACACCCTACTCTCAAAGGAGAATCAAACCTCCTGAATAGGACCAAAATGTCCGGATGGCGATATCTGAGGCACACTTGACATCTGAAATCATTGAATATGATATGACTTGTCAAATCAATGAAACTTCGATCTTTTTCCACTATATGGTTGTGTTATGTTTGGCTATTTCTTGTAAAAAATAACTTTGGTTTAAAAGTAAAATTTGTCCTCTCATCTTTTAGTTTAGCCGTGAACAAGATTTATGTGGAGTTCTTTTCTATTGACTATCATTTGATGTAGAACAATCTTCATAAAGTAACAAGAGCTATATCTGCTGTTGGATAGTTAACCTTTAAATGAAGGTTTTTGTGGAGGTTCAACTCCTTCAATACTGAATTATCAATGCGTGTAATGAATCTGTGTAATGATGGTTTGATATTTGTTTAAACTTAAAGATTACTTCTATGGTGATTTGGTGCACCAAGCTGTTCAACAGCTGAACTATTAAGGTCATTAGATGCACCATTCTGGTATTGCAATGCACCAAGAAGAGATCTAGATGTCTCAATTGAAGCTAAAGAGCTTTAATTACAGATACAATGCACCATTAGGGGTTTTCCCCATGGTAAAGTGCTCCATGTGGTGACATGGCATCACCATTATGGTGGTAGGATCCCCCTCATTCAAGCTGCTGCAAAATAGTTGTAAGATGTTCTTGACCCCGCTTAATGTCATGTGTGTTACATGCCAGGGCATATATTTTAAAGTGAAATCCAAGCAACCGCTTGTTTGTACAGATTTTTGATTGAGTTTCATTAAGCACCAACTAAGGGACCCTACCTTACAAGAGGATGAGGGCTTGCCGTAAAAATCGCCGGACAAATTGGATGGTTATGTCTTGATTTAATATCTTGACGATTAAATTCCTGATGATATATCAGAAAACGCCAAATAAATGGCCAAAAATTAAACGCCAATAGCAGCACGGATAAAACGCTGTAAAAAATTATGTCGATTTATCGCGCCGGTTTAAGGCCATACTTTTCGCCGAAAAATGTCTTAGGATCGTCGAGAGAAACGCCGAAAAACGTCCCCTTTTTTTAATTATCATCATCATAACAATCCATTCAAAAGTCCTGCTTTGAATAAAATTTTATTGCATTGGAAAACTTTTTATATAGATCTCTTCCATGGTGTGATTGAAATCAAGTTTGATTAAGTTATTTGGTTGAAAAGCATAACCTTCGCTGGCTTTAATTATGGTTTCTTCGTATGACCCATATATAGTGAACTAATTCAGTTTGGAAGTCAATGCGTGTTTGAAGTTTGGAAGCCTCTTGTCATGATATCTCAAATTTTAGCATCACCAGGCAAGATTGCGCATGTCCCAATCGTCCGATTTGCAATCACAGATTACGTACTATATGAAAGATATCGAGGTGTTCGCGTAGACAAACCAACCATTTGATAGTAGTATGGGGTTAGGTCGGGGATGCCCTCTCTCTCCCCAACATTGTTTGGGCTTTATATTGATCAATTGGAGAGCCGGGTGTGTCGATAATGGGGGGCGACGGGGCTCACCTTCTCTTAGGATCATCAAGCCCCGGTTAATATATGCCGATGTGGACCTCAACACTTACGGTGTAGCGGGTAATACAACGGACATCTTGATGCCCCTGGACACATTTGCCCGATATGCTGGCGTCAACTTGGCGAAGACTACAAAGGTGGTTTTCATATCATCTTCACATCGGTAGGATCCCCTCCTTGATTCATCGGGGCGAAATGTGGAAGTAGCATCCACATATAAATATTGGGAGGGAGTTTCCTTCTCTTATGCAACTGGGACACATCCATATCTGACTCACGATTACGCCGGGCCGGAAGGCACCATAATGCAATGCAAAACAATAGTCATGAAATGGAGTTGTATGATTGGACCCATCAGTCACACCCGCTCAAGGTCTTAGTGGGAGCCCATCCTTTTATATGAGGGTTGAAGTATATGGGGCCCAGTGATATCCCCTCACTACTTGAATGACTTGGGAGCAAGTCTGAAGCCTTCTTGAATACGAGCACTAGGGGTAAGTCCAGTCCCATATCAAATTCTACTGCAGAGACATGATTCTTGCCTCTTGGGCGGCCCTTGATCGCCACATTATTGGAAAAGGTGGTCAATATGGATCCGTCTTTCGTCTCCCTAAACTGCTTATATCATGGCAATGGGGCCGCAGTAGCCTCAAGAGCTGGGAGGGAAAAGAGAGCTCAATGGATGGCTAGATGGATTTGCAGGAGAACGCAGTGCATATATGTGCAAAAGCGAGAGGCGATAAAATCATAGCTTGAGGCAATATCTTGACGCTTTGCTTCATTAGCAAGCTTTGGGATACCCGGCGCCCTTGAGCAGTCAAGACGACACACTATCGGTAGCCACATAAATCCCACATTGGAATCCAGGTCGCACGCTACCCGCGCACTCCACTTGCCCAAGGAGAAAACGTGTGTGTAGACTCATTGCTCCATTTGCACAAAGGGCACATCTTCGAATTGAGACAGTGCGCAGATGGATTGGTGAGCCACGCCAGACAAAGCTCGGCCAATGTCAGCCACATGGGAGTCATTGAAGATGAATTCCTCCAAAGTTGCCCAAACATAGCGATCAACCGGATGCTTATGCCGAAGCTGATCAGGCCTACAGCATGTGACATATTTTCGAGCACTCTGACCCGGCGTGCTAGATCGCGTTCTCGAGGCCGCGGACATGCGCAGATCAGCTATGTCCCTGCACTGGGCTGACATGGCCATACAACATTTATTTCATGATGATGTATACCAGGCCAGCTTGACAACATTCTTATTATCGCTTACGCTTTTTCTTTGAAAACCTTTCTGCGGTGGTTTTTAACCCGACAAGAATAAGTTTGCTCGCATCCTTCAACCCATATAGGCTGATTGGTCTCAAAGTGATCTATAAAAACCATTCTTATTCTTATTCTTATTCTTTTTTTTCATTCCCTATTCGTTCTTGAACTTGCCTCTTGCTACATACCATAATCCCATAGCCATTATTTCCATCCCCAAGACATCGATACCATATTTTTATCCTATGTTCACCATTTTTGCCATTAATCCACTTCTTCAATACTTTTGCCTTGGACCATTTTCTTATTTTCCCCGTGCATAACCCTTTGGGACTATGCACTTTCATCATTTTTAAGCTTCCCACCCCACAACCCTTGTGTTGTAATTTCTCACCTTTTCCATTTTGTTCACTAAGATTCATTTCAACCATGTTGCCTAAAATTTGCCTTGCACCAAATTGTTCCATGATCAAAACCATTGCATTTTATGAAGCCCATAATTATTGGCTTATTTTAACCCTCCGCACTATGTTGCCAAAGCTAAGGCTTGCTACTTAGGTTCCTGAGCCTATAATTTGCCTTGTTAAAGGCTCATGCTCGGGATATTTAAAATAAACATTGTAGCACGGATGCCAACTTTATCTAAGTCCTTGGGTATTTAAAGTAAAATTGTGACGTATTGGCATTGTACAAAAAACAACTTTTATGTATAGGATACCAATATGATAAGTCTTTTATCCTTTCCATATGATAAGTCTTTAGAAATCGACCTAGGGCATCAAAAACCTAGTAACGCCCCAGAGAAAATAGCCGGGTATGTAGGAACGGGGACTCGTGATCCGCAGGGTTTGAACCTATTTTAAGCCATGAAGCTATTAGCGAAATGCTGATTAAGATATGCTACTTAGAATTTGCAAAAATGGGTTAAAAATATAGTTCGCGGATATGCATAACTTTCTTCTTGGATTTGCTGCTATGAAAAAATTATGCACCTTCCTGAATACATGGTGAAGGTGAATATGGCATTACCAAATAACGTTTGTCCTAAACGGCTTTGTTGGATCGTCATGCTACCTGTCGCTACATCTATTTAGATCAGCATTCGCCCAGATTTTCAAGAGCCAAGATATCGATGGCAAATCACTTTGGTCGACAAATACCAGTTTATGGGCCGCGGGTTAGCTTTTGTTTCCATGAAAAATTTTCTAGAAAAAAATAGGCGGCTATGGATTTATAATGCTCTCTTGCCTTTTACCGACTAGTATAAATGATACGTAGTTTTTTGCCTTAAATGGCTTTTGCAAAAGGGCAAAGTGAGCATTTACTTATGGATGGAGCTTAGTGACGGCTTTGTTGCTGCCGGTCTCCTTACAACAAGAAGCGTTACCTCGTTCTTGTTGGCTGGTATATTTCTTGCAAGTTTAGGCTTTAGATGCATAGATTTGTCAAGTTAGCTTAGTTTGTCCTTCACTTGTTTTTCTTATCAACCCTTTAATTTGAGATTATCCCAGATGGCCAAAAAAAGTTTTTGGGAATTTTTAAAATTGATTTTTCTAGGTATAAGGGTTTTTCGTTTGAAATAATTTTTCATATTCCAAAAATCGAAGAACTTTTGCCCGTGATCATTTTTTGCTTTTTGATTTCGTTTAACGCCTTCGCCTTATCCAAATGCGAGAGGTTATAGTACTATATGGATGCTATGCAAAATTTACATGCATCCCCGGCTTCCACCAAGGGGAGCAAAGGTATATTGCAATTTCTTATTGCATCGGTGTAAATGTTGTTGCTCCTTGATGAGGTTAATTCATATTCTTTTAGCCTTGGCCGATTTATAAATAAGATTACGCTTTTTTATCTTCTATCGTGCAAGTGGATGCACTTCATAGTAAAGCTTGGTTCGCATCTGATCATACGTTCTCGGAAGCATCGTCCAAGTTTGGTTTATTGATAATCATCTTAGGTTATAACAGGTCGTAGCACCTTTCCGATTCTTGGCCTGATTCCTTTCATTTTTTATTTATTCGCAGATGGTTGTGCCGGTTTATGGTTTGTTGGATCAATAGTAAAACTATAATGCATTTCAAAACAATCCAAGCTATCGAAGCAAAGGATGAAATCCTATGCACTAGAAGTTTAGGGATATTGTTTAGGTCATCCCTTTAATCTAGTCGCGCCCTCGATGGTTGCCCTAAAAGTGCAAGGGTGGTCCGCTTCTTTAACGTAATCTACGCAGTAAAGGTTTTTTTTTTAACTCTTATGCTCGCTGTAGAATCGTGAAACCGTGTTTGCTTTATGTCATGTAATTGCTTCTAGATTTTCAAATATTGTGGTTGCACATCCAGGATGATTCGAAGGCCGCTGTGTCTTTATCTTCAAGTCTTTCTATTGTCCGACTCTTAAACTCGTATTTCCGCTTGGATTTGTAGAAATAGATTTGTGCCTTAATTTTGATTGCAAAGAGGTTGAAGAGGGGTCGAATAACATACCCGCCCAATCGATCTTTATACATTACTAAGAGTTATAGGGATGTTGTTTATTCTTCTGTTAAACTTGCAATTTGATTCTCATACAGTCTTATGATCTTTACAAATATGGATTCAGAGTGGAGATCTGCTATGTCTTAAAGGGTATGTCTTCTTTATACATTAAATGCTTTATGCCTTTTTATATATTTGTGCTTTAGTTATACATTTGTTGCTACCATTCTCGCCAACTACAATATATTACTTGGCTCCACAAAATAAAATAATGTGATGGTCATTGATATCGCGTGCATTTTATATCTTTCATGCCATATGATTTTTGGCCCACATAATGTAAGCATGCCCTTTGACACAAAGGAGATATGGACCAAATTCTTGCAAGGCATTGGGGATGGGCCTAATTGGTTCCTCATATTTTTGTACTTTCTGTTAAAAGACTTTTGGCCAATCCAATGTTGTGGATGCAAAATATCATGATGCAATGTAATACATAGTTTGGATGTTCTTATACACAAGTTTATGATTTGTATAAATTGCTTTGGGATTGTTGGTGCAAATCGGACTTTTAGGTATTGTATAATTGGATTAAGTTGATAGCAAATTTATCAGACCATGAATCTTTTAGAGACTTTCATCTTTTGGAGCTAAAGTGACTACCTACCTAAAGATCCGATGATGATTTTCTTCAATACTATGTCATTGCTCTAATAATATGCATTGATTGAGCTATAAATCTGATATTTTGTGAGTCCTTTCCGGCCAAGCGATTTATGTCTTTGTGCATTCGGGTTCCTGGTTGCCTTAATGTCGTTGAAAAAGACCACTTAAATTTTAAAAGAGCATTGCGCCTAAGATCATCGTGAGAAACGAGTTTTTAACTTTAGTCAAATTTCTTGCCGCAGGAGCATAATGCATTTAGATTTGGCTATAGCAGTTGTAGCTCTCAAATCCATTAGAAACCCTTTTGTAAGTTAGGTTTTATGCACTTTTCTTTTTCTTTCGATTTGGCGATTTTTCCTTTTGCAATGCGATAAATGATCTTATCATACCTGGATTCCTTAAAATTTCATTATTCTAATGGTTATATCAACGGTTGATAAGCATGCACCCATGGCGCTTGAATTCTTACAGAAATGGCTTTTGCAAAAGACCAAGCCAACTATTTTATCGAAGGGGTGCATGTTCAAAACATGGACCACTGATGTGGTGCATCAGTATAGACCTGTCTATGCAATCCTTATGCAGGTTTCTCTCATACAACTCTGCAATTTAGTAGGGATTCAAAGCTCCATGCCTTTCATAGGAGGTTAGCATCAGATTGCGGCGATGTGGGTGGCATCACTATTTAAAGGCAAAAAAAATAGTTGGCCGGAAAATATTAGTGACCTTCATTGAGCGAGATTTTTGACCAGGTTGCTCATTTACCAAATTTTACTTTTAGTGAGTTTAAGCATGCCAAGTGTTGACCCTCCTTATACTATCATCTATCTTATAGTATCCAGAAAGCCTTTGCTTTACCTACCTTCAAATACATCACGATAAAGTATTTCCATTGTGTTGATGATGTTTCAAGCTGGTGAAACACTAACTTCTAAGTTCTTTAGTCACATTCGAAGTGCAGATACTATTGCTCCAAATTCTACCAGATTGGGTTCAATCATAACGTGAACTTTATGCGTTTTCATTATGGAACTGCTTCACTTTATTAGGTTCTACAGGTACTATAGGAATGGGAATGGTGAATCAGGATGAACAAAGTAATAGGAAAGGAATAAAGAAGCCACTTCAAAACCCAAGTAATGTAGGTTGTTTATGCAGCATTTAATATCTACATAGTAGTTATTTAGCTTTCAGCGATCAAATAATTATCCAAATAGATCAACATTATCTAACAAGAGGCAATTAAGATATGTGGAGAATGGAGAATGCCTCTTTTTCAGCAGCAGTAGGCTTCATGGCAATGCATGTGCAAGCCCAATGTTGTGAGCATCTATTTCTTCTAGCCATTGTACATGTTGACATCATCTTGGAGCCATAAGCACTCCGCATTTTGTTCTCCTTGATGTATCTTTATTGAATCCTACAAATACAAATATCCCATGTTTTGATCTTATTCAAAGCAGTTTCTATAGTTTCATATGCTCTTCATTTTTTATAGGCCTTGAATGGTGTGAAGTGGGAAAAAATACTGGGATCAATGTGTCACGGTTGGCCCTTATAATTTAGATTAGCCAAATCTATTACTTTCTTGTCTAATATTTTGTCATTGCTAAGGTGTGTTCAACCTTACAGGGCTTGACAACGTCATAGAAAGCGTCTAGCCAAGATTGTGGTTGAGCAATGGAAGTATTTTGCAAGACCTGTAAGCATTCTCTGGGACATCGTTTGGGTCATGACAACTCAGGGTTCTGCACTTTTTTCTACACATCCATATTCTTATTGCTAAAGTTGCAAATGATTGAACTCAAAGAGTTAAGACTTTAGAACTGCTTTTTAATCATTTTCATCTATTAAATGTTTATGCAACGGATATTATCTCTTAGATTGTGGAGAATATGTGGGATAAGGATGAGTAGGTATGCATGGGACATTCACTATATCTTTGTTTCAACCGCGTGTTTTTGGCATTAATAATTGCTCTTTAATGCATGTTACGTGGTTTCTAAAAAGGATATGCTTTGATACCTGGAGGAATTTCTTAAAGAAGAAAAAAGATCTAAGACAGTAATGTCGATAAGGGAAAAAGCTCCATGCAAAGTTTTACTTTTGAAAACCTTTTGTACTTGGTGCCTTTTTTACAAAAATTGCGACAAAGAAAACTCAAATTTTATGACTAGTATGGGTTTGTCTCTTTGGCTCCCTCACCGTATATGTCATTCCTGGATAACCTGATGTGAAGAGATTTGTTTATTTTTCGGGCCAAGACATCTAAGTAAAATGGCACTCCTTTTATTATGTGAGATGTCCGATCCTTTGAGGTAGAGGTTGAAGGGTGAAGCTTTTCCTTTTCCAAGAGGGATGTGTAGCACTTTGATATGCATGCCATGATTTCGAAATTGCTTCAAATTAAATTTTCCCCGCTGTTCACTCAATCCGTACAAATTTATGTTAGATTATTTCGTTAGCCATTGCTTTGATGGATGGGTTAACCGGAAGGAGTTGCCGCTAGTATGAGAAGTGTTATCAAAGTTGCATTTCGTGTTATGATTTTTGTTATACTTGGTTAGTTTGATAGATTTATGAAGCTTGAGCTTTGGCATCAAGTTTGTAGTCTCTACTCTAGGACCATAACCGTGCATAGTTGTGCATCTATAGGTTCCAAGAACTACAGAGGATCTGGTTGCATCGCTGTTGTCGCACGCTTTAGTGCGGTAATTATTATAATTAATTAATACCGTATGCATACCTCTCATTTAAAAAGTACTTTAAAATACGCTTTTGGAATGATAAAATACTTATTAAATACGTAAAATACGCCAGCTTACGATAATACGTTAAGTACCTGTAATTTTTAAAACTATTATTTCTTGTATTGGTAGTTGAAATAGTTGCAATAACAACTAGTATGAAGAACTTCAAGTTTTAAATAATGAACTAGAATATATTACTCTAGAAAAATTAAGTATTTCTCAAAAGTTTTCAATCCAAAATATGTTTATTTAAGCGCTATATATTCTAGTTTGCAATCTACACCCACCGCACATTAAGTAATTGTTGCTTATTTTTGCATCCGCCGCTATTAACTACCGACCCTCAGATTTCTTTCTTGACATGAATGCAAGCCATCAAGTATTAAGGAGAAGGTCTTCCTCCCCGCCATGACAAAACAAGGGGAAGGTGGGTCCGCATCTCCATCTCCATTCCGATTTGGCTAACTAAGAAGAAAGAGGGGGAAAACGCAGAGGTTTTGGGTGTTTATTTGCAAGCGATTGTTTTTTTTTTTTCAATTCCATAATTTCCCCTCACGAGGGGGCCCACACCACTACCTCAATCACCCATCTACCCATGAAAAGCGCAGGTGATTGCTTCCATTCGCGACAGTGCACATCACCTCCGCATTGAGAGGCGGGGAGATGGATTCGAGGCCGCTGAGGAGGATGAGTCCGCCGATCTTTGTCAACAGGCCATTGAGGATGAAAGTCCGCGCTCTCCGTGCTTTGCCCGCATTACCCGATATCCGGGCTGTGATGCTCTGGGTATTGTGCCCCCATCGTGCCTTGCATGAGCTACCGAGCACCTACCGTAGGGTTTGTTGGGATCGTACCTGGAGGTAATGGATCTGTGACCGCTCGGTGGCCCCCTTGTCCGACATTAACCTGTTTGTATTCTGTGATTATGTATATAATCGTGAAAGATGTCGATCCTTATTGCTACTAAGGTTTTTCCTCCGAAACCCTTCTGGCTGGGTTTTTAATACCTGTCAGCTTCCTCTCTTTGTACTTGGGTCCCATAGGCCATTGGTCTCCTCGTGGACTATAAAATCATATTCTATTCTATTCTATTCTATTCCTAATGTCTAAAGTCTCCTAATGTGTTTTTTTACTCCTATTCTATAATATATAATAATGTATTTTTCCTAATATATAATTTTACCAATTCTATTGGTCTAATGTCATTTGACGCTTTTTTTTTAAACTACGATCATACGTGATCATATATATTAATAATACGCTAAGTACCGGTATTAATAAAACAAGAGCTCAATTTGACATGTCAACTTATAGGTATAGTAATGATAGGAATGCGGAGGAAGGTACGGGACGATGTAAACGTGAAAATACACGTGCGTAAACATAGGCCTTGCAATATAATGTGGCTATGTAATTGGGAAGTAGAGTTATAGATACTAGAGGAAATGTCCAATATATAAAGGACTTGATTGTAATAATAATACAACATGGAAGTGTGTGCTTATATTACATTAAACCCATATAACGAGATGCTCTAACTTATATTAAAAAACGCCGCACACGAGCCCTTTTCAGCGTGACTTTTGAACCCAAAAATGCATTTTTCAATAGTTTTCTTACTTTTTGTTTTTCTATTCTATTCTATTCTATTATGTGATAATGAGTGTCTGCGATGCATCGGGTAATCATGAAGGGCGTTATTGATCTATTGTCTTAAATTATATTTATTTCATATTGGTGGAAGGTTATTGACAGGTAATTGTATCGAGATTGTTCAAATTTCTCATGTGCACCTTACTTCAATAACAACGTATACATCATTTATCATTTGCATGGACATGGTTTAAGACGTGTGCAAAGCAAATCGCATCCATATGAAGCACATTACTCTATCTTTAGAAATTATTTGAGGTTGTCTGTTCTCCATACATCATTGGAGCTTTCGCCAATGCTTTATATCATCTCATGAACACGGATGGTCTTAGTGGACGTTAAATTTTTTATTCAGTTCTATATTCTATACATTTTGGCCATCTTGGAAATCCATGAAGCGGCGGCTTCACAACATGCATTGCGTATATTTATCAACACAAGCACATGAAGACTAGGCCCAACTTATGCGCCACAACGCCGGGCACATATTTACTAGTACACATCTTACATTGTAATACATTACAAAGTTCTTTCTCGGATGAAGGCATGATTAGTGTTCAAATCCAACATTTGAGGTTTGACAAGAGGTTGAAATATTTCCGTTGTACACCCGCTTTGTAGTTGGCACGTAGAGCCCATGCCATTTCCATTACCATTACTACGACCATGTAAGCAATTCACAAAACGTGCAAACTCGCTAACATGATCGGCCTCCATTAGTGCCTGAGTCAGCCTAAGGTAAGTAAAAGCGCATATATGCCGCCCATCTGGGTCTTTTCTAGGCTTGGCATTCTCTAGAATTTTATTGTAACCGTCCCTGTCATAACAAGGGAGTGCGTTCTCACTAGCTACATCAATGCCAGCATCCCATGCAGCATTCATCACCTGAAATCAAACACCTTATGAGCAAAGAAAAGAACAAGTCTTAAGTACTTTTTTGGCTTTTTGAGGATTGCTCAAGCTATTTGCATCGCATCAGAGAATATACCTGCCAGACTAAACCCTCTGGATCTGACAAAGCTTCAGGGCAATTCTTATCAAAGTGCATTGTCCGAAGCTCCACACAAGTAAAATTGAATGTTGCCTTATGCTTGGCAAACATCTGAGCAATTGGGGCATATCCATCTCGGTGAGCTGGGTTGTAAAAACCTGCTGTTAATTCCGCGGCATGACTCGCGGTTTTATACCACCAGTGAATGCCAGAAACCTGTTAAGGAACAAGAATTAGAGGTCAGCTCGGCAATCTCTTCATAGTTTAACCATTTGCCCCAGTTAAGGTAGTTCACCTTGGCAGAAATTCTTGTCTCTGCAAAAGCAAGTTTGGCAAGGGCTAAGACTTCGTCCCCATGATTTATAAGTATTTCAGAATACCAACGAAGAAAAAAACGACCATAATAGCTATCATAATCCCCTCCAACACGGAAAAAGCCTGTCCCATGAGGTTGTGAGTTGTAATCCCCTGCATTAATAGGTGCCATTCCCCATTCCGAGTGTCCTCGACTCATTGCGGCGTTTTTCAACTTGCACATCAAATACTTATCATAGCACTGCAAGTAACGACAAATAAAATTTAAGAATCTAAGAGCATCCATGATCACTTTCAGTTATTTGATAGTAATGACATCAAATTATTAATCTTGGCAGCATATAAGTCTGTAATCTTGAAGTATAGTCTAACATTATAGTTAATTAATTAAAGATAGTGGCTAACACCTGAAATTCACCAATACCAGGATAATTCCAACCATATTTTAAAGGATAAGAAGGATATCGCAACTCCCCACATGGACCAAGGCCCACTTCAATCTCTTCAATAGTCCCATCCTTAAAGAACTCGTCAAATGCCTGGCGGAAACTCCTCATGAAGTCAAAATAAACCTGTGCACGAGACAAAAATTCAAGAATGTTGTTGATAATGCAAAAACTATAAACAAGTGCTGGTCCATAACTCAAGCACCATACCTCAAGTCCGGTGCGCCCTTTTAAGACACGTTCTTTGTCTATGCCCCAGGAAAGGCACTCAGGATTCCGTGTTCCATGCTTATCAGCAAAGAAAATATCTGGATTTTCTAAGCTAATGTCAAGTATCCAGTTCGGAAGTGGTATGTTAACATCATCACCCACATTTCCGCCACATTGGTGGAAAGACATAACAACCTGTGCCAGAACATGGATCAGATGTATTCCATACATTTTTGAACCAAAGTAGGCAACTATGAAAACCAATGCCTTGACAATTGCTAAACAAAGTACAAACAGTTAAAACAATACTGTTAACTGGAAAAGAAATACAACAGGAAAACAAGCTCACTTGAAGCTTCAGTTCTGCACTCCGAATTAGATGGAAGAGAGAATCATATGCAGTCCAGTCGTACTTTTGAGGGCTTTCCTTTTCTACCAAACCCCACCAAACATCCACCATCACACCATCAACATGAAGAGATTTTAACTTTTGTAAGTCGTGGACCAACTGCCGGGGATTGGCAATGAGATTCTTATGATTTATAACATCAAGCTGCAAAAACAACAGCAAAATAGCGCAATTTTAGTTTCACCTTTTCAAACAATTTAACAGGGAAAAGATTATAACAGAAAGGTGAGAAAAAGATGACCCAATACAAAACAAACTTAGTGCATGAAATCTAAAGCAGAAGAGGTTGCCATGTCTATGTACTCACAGGAAGCATGACATAAATCGGAATGTAAGGAGTGCCTTCAAAATTACGTTCAGGCTCCTTCACCGTCTGCTTAACCTTAACCTGGAAGATTTTTAAACAAAGTCCTGAGAACCACTCGTCACATTCCATTGATTCTCCAAGTTTTTCATTGACTTGCATGTATTGAGGGTTATTAAGGATTTATTTAAGAAAACGTAAGTTTGGCCAGCTTCATCATCAATTATCTAGCACACTTAGTTCACATTTTATCAAGACATGCTTATCCAGTTAAGAAAACAAAATCAAATTTGAATAAATAAGTTAACATAGAATTGAAGAAATCTCTACACCTCTGCCGGAATATCTGCCTCAACGAAATTGCCTATGCGAACTGCTGAACCACGACCTAAAGGCTTGACAGGACCGGATTTTGGAGTTGGCATTTTTGTAGATCTAAAATGCCAAACTGGCGAAGTACACAGAAAAGTAGAGGCCGAGGAGTTGAGATGCAAATGCGGATGCAGGTATGGTAAACTCATAGTATCGAAATTGGCTAAAACGTGACATTTATAGAATGAGAATGGCAAGAACATGTGGCAGAAGTCATTTTCAGGAAGAATGGAACGGAGAAACTTCCATACCTTGAGGGGGTCCAGAATCCCATTTCGATATAATAGAATCTAATCTACGCCGTGAAGACGAAATGCGCCATAGACCAAATCAACAGAAAAAGACAGCTCGCAGCGTTTTGAAGAATTTGGATTGGAAAAGCTCGAAATACGATCGACTGCATGCATGTAGCATTGGCTGATCCCACCAGATTAAGCAAGTTGAAGCCATTTCATTACAAGCAAGCTTTTTCCCGCCCATGGCCCCCTTCCAATTTTTCTCTTCTTTTTGGCTTTTCGTGGAAATGGTTTTAGACTTTCTCTTTTTTTTTTGTATTTTCACATATGTTTCAAAAAGCTTCTAGCCAATACCAGTTCGCCCCTGTAGCATGTTAACTTCTTAATGTGATAAAACCATTGCACATGTCGGTGCGGAGCCAACAACAGCGAGCCAAACACAAGACCAAGTCGGGTGGCGAGCCAACCACCACCAATTGGGTGGGGAGCCACTAATCGAGCCGGCCCCAGTTTGACACGTGTATTCTCACTACTGTCATTTGTCACTTCTACCATATAGCATCACCTGTTTTCATCCACTGAACTCAACTTTCCGTGAAGTCATAAGATCGCCCATCTTTCTGGAAATGTGTTATCGTAAAAATTTAGCATGTTGGAGTGTGTATCTGAGGTTATCTTCATCAATGTTTACAGTACAAATTCGGCACACATTATAAGTATGTGTATCTGAGATGTTGATCGAGTTATGTTCACATATGAAAGTTGTCTCGTTGTATGTCTGCAAGTTGTTGGTCAAGTTGGGTTGATATATGTGGTCGATTTGTGTCATATACACTTGTCGAGCAACGTGCTATAACTATTGACATCTACATGTGAGGTGTTTATCGAGTTTGGTTGATCCTAGTAGTTGATTGGGATGTAGTCATTATACACATGCATTATGCCCCCAGTGTGTTTCTCTGAGGAGATGTTCGAGTTGGGTTGATCACGGTCATTGATCATGATTGCATCACATATCCATGTTGATATATGCTTTAGTTACGAGCATATATGAGGGAGTTGGTCTTGGCCATAAAGTTATAGCATGTGCATCTACGCATGTACGTGATTCAACTCCCAGCAACAACAGACATGATAAAATGCAACTTGATCAATACGTTATACACACAGGCAAACACATGCTGTAATTTTCAAGGCAATTTTAACACAATGCTTATATTCCATTTTATAAGAATTGAATGAATTTCTACGAAAATGTTCATATTTATAATGATAGATTAAACAACCAACCATTTACCATTAGAAAACTTTTTTTCAATCCACTTGAGTCATTGGTCATCTCCTATACCATCAATCCCCTTCATTCCCTATAGCATTGGAGGGTATAATGATAAAGTTTTACCATAACCCATATGGTCCACATAGCAATCGAGTTCATTCCATCCATCCACATGATTCATGAGTCAATTACTTCCAATCACTATACCATTAAGCCCTTCATGGAATGACAAAGTTTGCTTTTCTTGGTACTTTTACATGCCACTTGTTACATATAAAATTTGCATTTAAAATGTAAATGATGATTAGTGGCCCATCAAGCGCTCATCACTCACTGGCATTGAGTAATTGTGCACTTGGCAAATAGGGCGGTTTGGCCCCAAAAAATTCGGCTATATCCTTAAAATTTTCCGATTAGATAAAAAAAATTCTGACAATTTTCCGATCATTTTTGCAAAAAGATCCAAAGAAATCCAGAAAATAGGCTTCAAAAAATCCAAAAATCCGGTAATATCAAATGTGGGCGGCATTTTTCCCAGTTCGATGGGCCACTAAATTCGAGCCCTGCTTGGCATATGTAGACTATTCAACACGTGCCACAAAATATATAGTATTCAAACTTTTTTTCAATCCACTTGAGTCATTGGTCATCTCCTATACCATCAATCCCCTTCATTCCCTATAGCATTGGAGGGTATAATGATAAAGTTTTACCATAATCCATATGGTCCACATAGCAATCGAGTTCATTCCATCCATCCACATGATTCATGAGTCAATTACTTCCAATCACTATACCATTAAGCCCTTCATGGAATGACAAAGTTTGCTTTTCTTGGTACTTTTACATGCCACTTGTTACATATAAAATTTGCATTTAAAATGTAAATGATGATTAGTGGCCCATCAAGCGCTCATCACTCATTGGCATTGAGTAATTGTGCACTTGGCAAATAGGGCGGTTTGGCCCCAAAAAATTCGGCTATATCCTTAAAATTTTCCGATTAGATAAAAAAAATTCTAACAATTTTCCGGTCATTTTTGCAAAAAGATCCAAAGAAATCCAGAAAATAGGCTTCAAAAAATCCAAAAATCCGGTAATATCAAATGTGGCGGCATTTTTCCCAGTTCGATGGGCCACTAAATTCGAGCCCTGCTTGGCATATGTAGACTATTCAACACGTGCCACAAAATATATAGTATTCAATACAAAAAGAAATGGCAACATCTTATAAGTCATCAACCCATATTTGTGTTTTTTTTTTTTTTTTTTGAAGAACTGTGTCATCAATATATTAAAGGAATGGTAATGTTACAAAGCAAGTGAGGAGGAAGGAGAACTAGCCCCAAAGAGACAGCGATACCTCGACACTCCACAACAAACTCACAGAAAAACTGCAACTCTACTGCTGTACAAATCGACCATCACCATCTACAACACCCAAGAAGTCCCGCCAAATGGCAAACTTCCGCTTCCACTAATCCTTTAACACTAGAAAGCTTTGAAATAGCTTGTACCCGAAGTCGAAATCGAGAGGCTACAGATCATTGAATCCCCCGAAGATCCACAACCGCCGCATTCTTCCAAATCAGCCACACCAACCAAGCCACACACGATGCAGGTTTGCCGCCGCAAGAGCCGCCAAGCACCGTGATACACATGAAACAAAAATTTAATCCTTAAAATTTTCCGGCTAGTCAATCTCACCCGAAAAATAGCTCTAACCCAATCCCGTGCGGCTCCCAAGTGAGGCCATAAAACCGCATAATGCTCCACGCCTCAACACGATGAAGGCCACAACAATACAGAGAGGCTCACACCCATACCAACACAAGGGCATTCACCACGACATACGGCGGAGGAAGGAGAACTGCACCACCTCGCCACGTGTATAATCACCCTAACCTTCGGTGGGGAAGTGAGTCCATGTCCACGCCCAAACCGAAGCCATCGAGAACCCTGAATCGGCAGAGACCACTTGCCCTGAAGGGGCAAGATCAGGTCATGAATAGCCGACCCAGAAGAAGACCGCACAAAGCAAGAAGACACAACATCCGGATGAACCTTCCAAACCTGCACCACCACATCATCCTGAGGGACTATAGGTATGTGTAGCGGAATACTCCCCGCCACGTGTTCCCAGATAGCCCGGTCACTGCCCCTCAGGCGAAAGCGAGCTCGAAAGAACTCTCATGAAGCTAGCTGACCATCCCAATACCAATCCTCCAAGGTGAGCACAGCAGCTCCCCTCCAACATATATAACCCACTAGCACGTTTTCTAACATATATAATTCTCCTACAAATGTGCTTCTAGAATATTCTCCATTGATGCTTTCTTCTAAAACTGACACGTACCTTTCTGAGGAAAAAATAGCGCTTTAATAAAGGTGCTGCACACGAAGGGTTGCCCTCCGGTGGCCCGAGAGTGGTTTTCATGGGTTCTGTTACGTTCTTTTGTGTTGGATCTTGTTTTGTGTGTTGGCAGGTCTCAACTGTTGCATTGCTACTGTACATCCTTTGCTTTGATTACCCTTCTTACTAACGTCGAATACAGCCATTGTTGCCAATCCCCAGCTTGCTTGGAGCTATCCTCCGGTATATTGTTGTTACATGTAAGGAGCAATTCGAAATGCAAGTGGCATGTGGCTCTTGACATTCATGGCAAGACTCGAAAAACATTGTCATAACAGACTTGATAGAGTTACCAAACTTGCAAATGTGCTTGTATCCTTGGGAACCTTCCATCAAGTAATGTGGCATTGTTAAGTTTCGGCCCAATAAATCTCTATTGTTATTATTCATCATTGAGAAACTGCACTAACCAACCCATCAATTCCATCTGACATGAAATAGAAAAATATCTTTCAGCGAATACAACAGAACCATGAATAATAACTATTTAATGCCCATATACAAGAATGGACCAAGGAACCAGTGCGAGAAAAACCTATAAACTTTTTTGTTTTGCACATTAACATTATTGTACGCTGTAAAATGGGCTTTGACAGCACAATATGTACTCTCTACTGTAAAGACCCTAAGGGTTAAGATTCATAGACATTTGAAGCATTTTTCATCCATTGTACTGATGTCTATTGATTCTGCAGAATCAACAGTATCCTCAAGCATTTCCTCAAACAGCAACATTATCTCCACAAGTCCCTGTCGAGACAACATCATATAGCATGGTAGTCTTTCCCAATATGGGCAGTTGTCTTTTGCATGAAACTGCTTCAAATTATGCCTGAGAGAAATGCTATCTCTTGGAATGTCATAATTATTGCCCAACCCAAATGTGACTTTACAGAACATTATACTACGTGTATTAACATTGCAGGGCCAACTCAGAGAAGCATATCTGATGTTCCAACAAATGCCTGAGCATTTGTATAATTCCATAATTGCAGGATATGCCCAGGAAGAGCAGTTGAGAGATGCACTCTGTCTCTTCCAACAGACGCCAAAGAGAGCCATCTCTTGGGACACCATGACGACAATTTATGCCCAGCAAAGACAGTTAATGGAGGCATTGCATCTATTTTACCAAATGCCTCAGTCTGACATGTTCTTATGGATGCCCTGATCTAGGACACTTTGAGGAGGCCGTTAAAATGTTTGATTTGATATCCCACAACAACAGGAATACAATGATAACCATATTGTAGGAATAGGATGGATGAATAATGCATCAGGCTTATTTCAGAAAATGCCAATGAAAGATGTGATCATAGAATACCTTGATTACAACCTATGCTGTGAGTGGGACAAGTCCATGAAGCTCTCCAGCTTTACAATCAGATGCCTTACTAAGACATAACCTCATGTAATGCCATAATTTCTGCCTATGTCCAGAATGGGCAGCATAAAAATGGTGTGGAACTCTTCTCCAATATGTCTTAAACAAATATGGTGTTCTGGAATGCGGCCATTTCTGTGCTCTCTCAGCAAGAAAAACTTGATCTGTCTCTTCAACTTTTCAAACATATGCAGGTGCCACCATGTTCCTTTGAGGCATTTCCTAAATTTTTGTGCTTTTGTCAACAGGCCATGGCACAACAGAAATATATGCAATGCCTCTATATGCTATGCAACACAAATTAGCATATCTTTAGCCTAAATCTAGCGACCATATGCTTTAGCATAAAGCAATTGTTCTGGCATTCCTAACATCCGAATTGAAAAGCCTAAGCTTGAGCCTATGTTTTAGTATGAAGCAATTGTTTTAGCATTTTTTTTATCTTATTTAAGAAAGCAAAAGAACTTTATTTAAATCACCTAAGTCGTATTTAATTAAAGTGGGACAAATCCTAAATTTTGGGACTCGGACTGAAAATGGGACAAAATTTTTCTGAATTCATCGCTTGAATAGAATTACACATCACACACAAAGAATTGGGTTACTTGTTTTCCTCATAAATTTTACAAACCACTAGTTGAGAAAGTTTTCAAGCTTCTCAATATTATCTACCCTCATACAATGATATAGCATGGAGGTTGCTCATGGCTTTGTCCATCTCCCTTTTTGGGATCTTGTGTGTGTTCTCCTTTGCAGTGTGAGAACTTGGATATGACTATACCACACACTCCACCAATTCCCTCCTTTGAGGATCAACATAATTTGCCCTCCACTTCTTCTCCCAGCAGTCGGTGTATTGCTCCTTCAAGTTTCCTTTCTTGTGTCTCCCAATGGGCTCCCAATATTGAATTTGGAATCTAGGACGTAACTCCTCTCCATCAGGCATAGTGGTGGTTACATCAGAGAGTGCCACCCCTAACCATATTGGACAGTCCTCATTATCAGGCCTTACTAGTACAAAGTATCCTTCCTTGATGTCCTCAAAGGGATCCCACTCAGGAAGATCAAACCACTTTGGCTTTGAGGCCTTACTTCCCACAAACCACTTGGAACCCTTGTTAGGACCCAAGTGAACATTCTTAGACGTGCTTGCTCCTTGAGAACCCTCCCATCTTGACTCTGGCAAGAACCCGTCTCTTAGCTTCCTCCCACATGGTTGTTCAGTTTCTAAGCATGTCACAACTTTCTCCCAGTACTTGATTAGGAAGTCCATTTGATTTTTCTTAAGAGTGGAGGTGTGCTTTCCATTTCGAACATCATCCCAGTGCGTTATGTAATCCTTGATGCCCTTCACTAGTTGGCTAGAGTCTTTGACAGTCTTGAAGGGAGGTAGTGGTTTTGGCTGCCCTTTAGGAATGAGAACTTCCACCAAAGAAGCACCCTCTCTGCCACAACTTCGATTCCTTGTACTGAGCATCCACAACTTGTCACCCGGTCTCCACTTATATTGCATGATTGGTATTCCATCCCTAACCCAAAACTTGAACTGAAGTGGCTTTGTGTGTCCCTGTCAACCGTCCTTACCATCTAGCAAGTATCCCTCTACAAATGATTTCCAATCTGCAACCTCATCCATCAAGAAAGCCATTGGGTTGGGGTCAATGCAGCTCTCAAACACATCCATTAGTTCAGGTAGACTAGTCACGTTTTCTCTCTTGAGCTTGGTGGAGAAAGTTCCAAAGAATCCATCTATATCATCATGCGTATGCCCAACCATCATGAATCCCACTTTCACAACTTTGAATACTCCCACCTTTGTCAAGTATGACATTGCCCCAAACATCCATCTATTCTTGTTTTCTTTCCAACAGGTTGTCCAATTGAACACATAGCTCCTCGTGGCAATGGTTTCTCAAGTAAGGGAAATCATCCCAAGTCCTCCTTGATTCACTAGACACCTTGGATGTGAGCTTTTTATCCGCCTTTGGTAACAAAGCGGTTGATCATCCATCAAAGCCTCAAAATGGGTCTTGAAGGGGAATACCTCCTCCCTTCTATTGATCCTTTCTCTAGTGTTCTCAAGCACTTTCGAAAATAGAGCTCACATGGAAGTTTGGATCATCCCTCCATAGATCAAGCACAAAATGACCATATGTTCCAGTTCCATGACCATGTGTTAAGACACCCGCCCGGACTTACTTTCATCGAAAAGCGTTTTGACAACGCTTGGGTAAAGGATCTAGCTTTGGCAAGAAAGTCTTGTGTTGGTCCATCTTATCATGAATTATACACAAAAATTTGTCCCTGCATCTCAGAAAATGTTCTCCACTGCCAATACAACTGTCTACATGATATTTGGTCCCTTTGGTGATCTGCAAATTGCTCCCTAATTGCCATTCTTTCTTTCTCTATTGCAGTTGATGCAAGTGTATCCTTGAGTTGAATGCAAGTGTTGCACTTTGAGAATGGTATGTGTTGCAGGACACTCACGTCTGAGAAGTGAGTGCTCCATAACTTGCTGAAATGTGATTGAGAAAGAGGCCTACCTCCAGTAGTTTCTAGGATGGAGTTGACCTCTTTAAGGCACTCCTTTTGGATATAGTGTTGTGGCAACACCCTTTGCACCACTCGCACACCGTGCTCGTTCACCTTCGACTTGTGGGGCATAGATTGAGACATGTATCTCACAAAGCTCTCGAAGACTGCAATGGCCTTGAGAGTATTTGCTCTAGGTTTCAAAGTGAGTGCATTACCATGTTGGAATAAACTGTGCCCTTTTCTAACCTTTTCCCAGTATCTGTAGAATGAAGACTTGCTCACCCCAAGAATCCATCTCAATGCTCTCATACATACCTTCATGCCCCTCAATTGATATAGTAGCCTTCCTGTATTTTCATCATAGCTGGAATTCTTACACAAGGAGTAGATGAAATTAATCCTATCTTTTTGTAGCTGTCCAATGTATTGGGACCTTATCTGCACGAGGTCATCCACACTGTACTGCACTGTGCAATCTAGGTTGCAACACTCTTGTCCCCTAATTGCCTCTAGGTTTTCTTTGGTTGGGGCCATACTTTCCATCCTTTCTAAATGTTTGTCACTTCTAGGCCTCTTGGGTACCCTTGGCTGCCTTTTATGAAAAACATAACGTCTCTTCCTTGTGATCAAAGGATGCTCATCGACCACCAAATCTTCCACATGGCCTTGGGTGGGTCTTGGGGTATGTAGTTCAGTAGGGCATTCCAGACTATCACCATTCTTGTGTGTTATATATCTAATTGGCCATCTCAACTGAGTTTGGGACTCCAGCAACCCAGAGCACACAATGCAATCACTAGAGCTTCCCTGGGACATGATTGTATCAACTTCGATAAGAAGCTTCACAATGCCAACTCCAAGATGATCATCTCCCAGCCTTTCATCATTCACACTATCAAAAGGATCAACTGCAGTTATTATGCCCTCTGCAAATACCGTCTCGTTGCAAGGGTGCAACAACAAGCAACCCATCTTCCTCCATTGGAGCCTAGGGCAATGGCCTGTGCTGGGCTTCCTTGGCTCCACTTTGCTCATCTCACATGCTCCCTGAATGAAAGAGCACACATTAAAACCATATACAACCATATATGAATGAGCACTATAGCCATATAACCATTAGAAACCATATAACCATTAAAAACCATTGAAATCTTGGCTAACATTAACCATTAAGAAGAATTAAAACATTAAAACCTTATAACAATTAAAAACCATTGAAATCTTGGCTAACATTAACCATTAAGAAGCATTAAAACCTTATAACCATTAAAAACATTAAAACATTTAACACTAACATTTTACATTAAAACATTTAACATAGACACCATTAAAAAGCATTAAAACATTATAACCATTAAAATATAGGCTTCCCCGTAATCATGACTGTGCTGACGTGGCCCTTCGTCAGCGACATCTGATATGGCCACGTCAGCTATCCAGGTCACGGATGGCATGCCACACACGTGACTCTAGGAGTGTCATAAATGCCACTTTTTCGAGGTTCGAGGGTGCAGCCAGAAATAACTGCACCCTCTTCCTCTTCTCCCGCGACCCCTATTCCTTCCATTCCTCTTTGTCTTCCCCAGTTCCGACTCCGGCAGCCTGTTCCGCCTTGGCGCTCGATTGACTCCTGCATATCCGAAGCAGTCTTATGACTGTAGCGTGGTCGACGGATCGCGACGCATCCAGCGACGAGGTTTTGGCTCAATTTGAGTTAGCCAGCAGAAAGTACTTCCTAAGAAGAAAGTGAGAAACCTTTTCTGTAAGTTTTTATATTCTTATACTGCTTGTTTATTGTTTTTGTGCATTTCCTTTACTACTGTGCTGCATTTCCTTTACTACTGTGCTTGTTTATTGTTTTTTTGCATTTCCTTTACTACTGTGCTGCCTCTTTATATACCCTGATACATTTTCCAGCCCGACAAATCCTTACTCTCGCTTTGCAAACGCCTGTAGCAAAATGGAATCGAACTCTACAGCTTCCTCCACATCCAACAAATCTCCCAGGTATTTTTTTTCTTAATATTTTCTCATTTGTCTGGTGTTTCAAAGCTGCTTCACTGCTTTCTTGTGTTTGTTTCTTAATATTTTATCATTTGTCTGCTGTTTCAAAGCTGCTTCACTGCTTTCTTCTGTTTGTGCTTTCTTGTGTTTAGTTATTGTTTACTTGAATACCTTGTACAGGCATCAGTGTTCTTAGATGCTAATAGTAGTGGCAAGCACCCGACTTAGGAATCCTGAGAGATAGGAAGAAAAGTATTGCATAACAGTAAGAGAATTGTCTATGATTCATAAAAGAACATAACTATGCATGAAATTGCTTTACAGAAACTTAAAATAGGAATTGCCATACATTGAAAATTTCACTCACAGCATATCCTCCTTTGCAGGAGAGGTGCAGAAGGGAACCCGGCTTTCTCGACTGGCGAGTCGGGAATCCCTCAGCTTGCCAACAATCAAGAAAGTACAGGCCTTATTCTCGACTCGCGAGTCGAGAATGTCTCGACTCGCGAGGCGAGAACAGGGAATGTATACTCTGGATTGTTGGCTGGTTGAGGGATTCCCGACTCGCCAGTCGAGAATAACGCCATTCTTGCATTCTCGACTCGCGAGTTGAGAATGTCATACCTAGTCAATGCCTCTAACCTGTCGACAACACCCGCTAATCTAACACACCAGTGCCGGCTCTAGTGCAATCTACAGGTGCCTGCAGACAGTCTTAGCCACTCTCCTTCAAACTATCTTGCTCGGATATTGCGAAGGGAAGTGGCTTTATTCGCTCTGCAGGCCTCCTGTCAGCCAATTCTTAGCCACCAATTCTCACGGTATGGTCGCAGCGGGGCCTCTACCGGTCGAGACCGTCTCCTTCGAACCATCTTCGTCGAATATTGCGAAGGGGATGGGCTCGGACTGGGTGGAGGCCTATACAACTAACCACAGGGAAACCACTGAGCTTGCTATCTGCATTCTCGGCTCGCGAGTTGAGAATGCCTTAACCAGCCAGCACTCCATGTGCACTATGCGGAGTTCTCGATGGCTAAGGCATTCTCGACTTGCTAGTCGAGAATACAGACAGGAAGCCAACACAGGCCTTTCTCGACTCGCAAGTCGAGAATCCCGTAGCCAGCCAATTCTCCTGTGTATGATGTCGCGAAGGCCTCTACCGATCCAGAGCCACTCTCCTTCGAACCATCTTCGTCGAATATTGCGAAGGGAGGCCTCGGGCGGGTGGAGGCCTCTACAACTAACCACGGGGAAACCCGACTTCTGATAAACAGATTTTCGGCTCGCGAAATCGAAATGCCTTAACCAGCACTCCATGTGCACTATCCGGAGTTCTCGATGGCTAAGGCATTCTCGACTTGCGAGTCGAGAATGCGCATTGTGAACAACGAACCTTTCTCGACTTCGCTTGAGTCGAGGAATCCCAGTAACGACCAATTCTCCATTGTAATTCGCGTGTACCTCTACCGATCCGAGCCACTCTCCTTGAACCATCTTAGTCGAATATGCGAAGGGGCTGGGCTGGGTGGAGACCTCTACAACTAACCCTGAGGAAACCGCGAGGCTAACATGCATTCTCGGCTTGAGTCGAGAATGCCTTAACGACTTGACACTCCATGTGCACTATCAGTTCTCGTCATTTGCAGGCATTCGACTTGCGAGTCGAGAATCGCGGAATAACCAACCTACGGTATTTCTTTCGACTCGCAAGTCGAGAATCCGTGAGCCAGCCGAATTGGTATGGTCGCGGTGGGCTCCCGACCCGGCCAGAGCCACTCTCCCGAACCATCTTCGTGAATATTGCTAAGGGGAGGGGCTCCGGACCGGTGGAGGCCTCTACAACTAAACTTTCACAGTGGAAACCATCGAGCTTGTTGTTCCGCATTCTCGCCACTCAAAGAGTCGGAATGCCTTTAAACCAGCCAAAGACTACATGTGTACTATCAAAGTTCGATGGCTGGCATTCTCGACTTCTGCCGGTCGAGAATGCAGGACTAGAAAGCAACACTTGCATTCTCGACTCTGAAGTCGAGAACTCTTTAGCCCGGCCTCCCACATAGCAATGCCCGGCTCACCGCATTCTCCGGTGCATAGAACCAGTCGACCACTCTCCTTCAAACTATATTGCTCGAATATTGCGAAGGGAAGTGGCCCTGACTGTCTGCAGGCCTTTGGGACGTCTACAACACAGGCCTCTACAACTAAGCACTCCTGTTTGTATTCTCCTGTTTTTAGTCCCAAGTGCCTCTAGCTTTTGCGAGCCACTCTCCTTGAACCACATTCCTCGAATATTACGAAGAGGAGTGGTTCCCGGCAGTGAGGCTCTCCGACTAACCTGATCTCCAGTGCCTTAGACCTAGCCTGATCTATATACAACACTCGAAGAAAACATTCCAAGAAAAAACACACCTAAAATGGAACTGTTCACGTTTACCCCCGATCCACTGTTTCCGTGCCGAGCATCTCTCAACCCAGAGAGTAATTCATCTCTCGAAGCTGAAAAATGCTCGACAAGGAAACAGTAAATCCGTCGAGCTTATGAGCAGTCCCATGATGTAAGCACGGATGGCATGTTCTACACACAAAATAACAGGCATCTCTGCGAACTCACCTCTTCACGCGGTAATTCCAGCGCCATTGTATGACAGATCCCGCACCTCACACCGAGTCTTTGCTTCTTACGTTTGGTCTCATCAAGAGTGCATTCGCATCTGATCTTGTATCAATGCGATTCTCGTGTATCCCCGTTCCATGGCACTGCAGTGTAGCATTCACGTGTCTGGCAGCTCCTCTCCGCTTGCTACCTTAGCTCCGTGCTCATCGATCAAATCAACTACTTGCAATAAGATGCGCGGTTAGAAAAATACCGAGCAAGGCGGCGTGGAGGAGCTTACCGCATCGTGGCGCCATTCCGGAAGTCGCTTACAGTCGATGCTCGCCTCCCAACTCTAAGTCGCCAATGCCGCAGTGAAGATAAGCTACACTGCGCTCACTAAGTCCCTGGATGTGATTCAATTTCGAAATGGTGTTTGGGCGGGCTAAAGCCGACCGTGCTGTACCCTTAGCCCACTTTTTTTCTTGAATGATTGTATGTCCTTAAATTCAAAATTAAGAACACGCCCGACCCTTTTTACGTGCAGTCCTAAAACCTCCAAGGCGCGGAGGAAGCTTAATTTACAGAAGGGTTCGAGCAGCAAGAAGATGCGGGGGCATACAGACATGACGACTCCGTCCAAGAAGCGAGGCGCCGGAGCGGCAGCAAGAGGAGAAAGACAGGCGCTCCAGGTGAGATGTGAGGTTTTTCTTTGGTCGGAATACCCTTACTGATCCATCCTTTGGTCTTGCAGCATTCACCGAGGACTCACTGGTCATCACTGGCCGAACTCCGTTCTTCGTCATCGAGGGATTGGAGACAGAGCTTCTTGACACACCAGCAGATTCTTGGTGGTATGTCGAGGTATCAACAAGTGGGAAGGAGAAAGATCTGTTTCTCCACCAAAGGGATAAGAAGAGCTCCAGAGACAAGTACAAGAAGGTCGGTGTTGTGCTCTCCGTCTCTGCGCCAGATTCGAAGCACCTATCAATGTTTGTGGAAGACTGCCAGAAGAGTAAGTTCTACCACACGAAGAAATTATCAGTTTCAAATTATTCTCACTCTTCAATGAGCAAGTCGAAGGGCACCGACAAAAGGCCGGCGCCTTTAAACTGTCAGAACCTTGGGTGGAAGGATCTGGAAAGGATGAAGGAGGCCGGACCCTAACATCCGAGGGAGCTTGGAATGGAGATTTCGTGAGTGAGGGAAAAACTGCTCAACACGGGAGCTTCACCTCCACCCGGTCAAGACTCTACAACACTTCGGCGGTGGGGAGGGAAGTTGTGGTTCATAAAGAAAAAGTCCCACAAGACCACGGATGGAGGAGATGACACCACACGGGAGAATCGATGATGAAGCGGATAAAGATATGGTCGACTCCCAATTAATGGATCCGATGAGCGGTCGGGATTTCACGAGAGAGGGGCACGAAAATGGAGCGGCTGGCTCAGAATTTATCCGTTGGGAATATCACACAAGCTGCTGGTGGACATCAGATGCCTGAAGGTTTGCACGGGAGATGCCGTCTTGTTCAACCACATGGAATTTAATCTAGCACACATGCTTGGAGATTCGAACTCGATGGTGCGACATCCTCGTTGCGGATCCAATGCTGCGGACGGATGTCATACCTTTTAGCCAGTCGACCAGGTGACTTGTTCACCGGAAGTCCGAGGGAAGACCCGAAGGGAAAAGACGCCCGATTCACGGGTAGTATACGGTCAAGATTCATTGGTGAGGGCAGCGCAAGTATTGCGTCGGCGAGGAGGTGCCGCAGCGATCAAGGATAGATATGCCAAAGCGAGAGTGCGAGAGTTCTTGCGGCGGGAGATGCCAAGAACCGAAATGGCGGCGATTAGCCAACCCGAGAACACAATAGCAGCGAGTGCCAGCTACATAAGGTAAAGAACTCTCTGATTCGGCGGTTTCTCGACTCGCGAGTCGAGAAAGCCCTAGCATCCTATCATTTCTCGATTTTCACTGGGGTTTCTCGACTCGCGAGTCGAAAGCCAAAAACAAAGAAAGTCAAAGGATGCGGGAGTTTCTCGACTTCAGTCGAGAAACCCATAGAAGTAAAAAAAAATTAAACATTCAAGGGTCTTTCTCGACTCAAGAAGTCGAAAACCCCGGGCGGATGAGAGACACCGGAGATTAATGGCTGAAGAGCAAAAGCATCGAGCCTTCCGGTCTTTCTTTCCCGCCTCTTGCAATGTCGCTTAGTTTATATCCTAAGTTGCATCGTTCAAGAGGCGTGAAAGCAAAGATTTGGGAATGCGCTGATGCTTTCCTTCAACTTCTCAAGACTCTCTATGTTTTCTCCTCTCCTTGTGGGTATTCTCAACTTCGCGAGTCGAAAACCCCCGCATCCTCCTATTTAGTGTTTACTTTCATGCTCTAACATTGGGACATTTACTTGAATGCAGCCCGTATCCCACCCATCATACATGCTCCTGCAATAGTGGAAAGCATTGGGTTGTCCTCGGCCCTAAAGGAAACGGGGCACCCTGGGATAAGTGGAAGACCTTTGAGAAACTATGCGATATGTTACACTGGAAGGCGAGGGAAGATGAAGAGGGGAGGATGAAGAGGAAAAGAAGAAGAGAACACCAAGAAAGGGCGGAGTCTCTCTCGCACCAATATGACCTCATTCTTAGCAATCGAGGCGCCCGAGAGAAATGGACTGAGATATGGGCTCAATGGACAAGAGGCAAGCTGAAGGACAGCAATGGGGAATTTCCATGCAAGCCAGACCCAAAGTTGTTCGACAGGCAATTTATGAAAAGGATACAGGGGCTGACTGACAAGGAAACGCTTGATCTACAGGGTAGAATCCTGGATGGAACAATCCTGCTAAGGAAAAGTAGAAGCTCAAAAATGCAGGATGCAAAGGATTATGCCACAGTCCTAAAGAGACGGCGTGCGTTGGAAGAGGGCATCACGGAGTTTTGCAATGTTGCTTCCAATGAATACCATGACTTTGATTATTACAAGGAAAAGGCTGCCCTTGATGAGGAAGAAATGAAGGAATTGAACCGTCTATGTCAACCCTACATCAACATCAAGCTAAAGCGTAACGTCAAAACCCTTCCCTTCCCTGAACGTGCAATGGCAATTCTGAAGAGGAAGCTTGGATTTGGGGTGGTCCCATTTAAGGCCGATGATAGCTCCCCCCATTCCTGGTAACATTGGGACACAAGGGATTTGGTGGTCTGGAACTGGCACCAGGGCCCGTGGCACTATTTGCCATCAATATGATTGAAGACCCCACCCTTTTTTATGAGAAAGCTGACATAGAGCAGTGGTACAAGACGTGTCTGGACATGACCGACCTGGATACTTTCAGTTTCCTTGTCTTTTGCATGCCCGGCAATCAGACAACTGCAGTCTCCCAATGGGCAGCTGATATTAACTTCACCAACAAGATCTTGTACTCCATATACGAACTTGAACATGAGTGTAGACTTGGCTTGCCGAAGGCACCAAGCTTTGCCAATATAGTTTTGGTTTTGGTTTCAAGATCGGCTGTAGACCTGGACAAGTGGTGGTCTAGCGAACATCATTATCTCGACAGGTTCATGATTTCTCAAGAGCAGATGGAACCCTGAAAGGGCGACAGATTTATGGAGGATATGCCATCGATGGACAAAGTCAGCAATGATGGTGCGACAGGTCCTATACATAGAATTCCTATCCGGCCGAGAGTTATCAAGTACTTCATAACCAGCTTGGTCGAGGAAGATCAAATTGTATGCGAGTGGTACATGAATGGCCTGTTCTCTCGGGGGCTATCTTTGTATGGAATGAAACCTATATCCGTGGTTGGAAATAAGGACATGGTTGAAACCATTTGGTCATACCTGGATCTGCTTCATGAGCATTTCAAAGGGAGGAAGACAAATGGAAGCAGTAAGGACGATGATGACGAAGACAAACTTGAGAGCGAGGGAGATAAACATGACAGAGATGAGCATGTCGAAGGTTTAGACCAGAATGCTGCGGAACAAATTCTTGAGAATCTGAAATTGAGGTGAGTTCACTTTGCTCTGTCGGTGTTTCTCGACTCGCGAGTCGAGAAACCTTTCCATTCTCGACTTCATGAGTCGAAAAACCCGTTTCCTATCTGACATCTCTCATCATTTCAGGAACATCGAACGCAACGACTCCGGATCATTGTCAATATCTAGTGGCGGTTCACGTCGTGAGGACACTGCACTCCCCAAAGACAATCAAGAGCAAGACACTGCGGACAGCCAGAAAGGACCTGAAAAAATAATGATCCCGCATATGGATCCCGACGAACCGGAAATATGGTCAGAGCCAAACTCCAAGCGGGATCCAATTTGGTCCCACCAAGCTTGTAATATTTGACGTCAATGGAGTATTAGCTGCAGTATACCACGATAAAGACGTCCCTGAGCTTAACACCTCGCAGATCCCGACGAAAACGGAGCATAAAATCGTGTATCCGAGGCCTAGAGCAAAGGAAATTATTGAATGGTGCCTGGAACGGGGATTCGAAGTGGCCATATGGTCTTGCATGGCAAAGAAAAATATTGTCAATGTTCTTGGTGTTCTCGGCCTTCCAGTTTTGAAGTTCAAGTTTGTTTGGGGAAGCGAAAGGGTCGAGCATGTGTCAGACCTCGATCCAGCCATCACAAAGGGGAAGAATATTATGGTGAAAAGGGCGACGGGGTTTATGAACAATTCAGGACTTTGGCAAACACAACACGATCATAGGCGACTCCGCCTACAAGTGCTATCATAACTCGCAAAATACAATCATTGCTAAGACTTATCGACCAGAAGAGTATGAGACGGATAGGTGGTTGTCTTTCGGACTTTGTCCTGTCTTGGCGGAATCCCTCTTTGCCATTCTTGTGGCCGATGTGATTAGCAACTATCCGAGCCTCAAGGAACCCGATCCAGAGAGCCGCGCGATCATGAAAGCTATGGACGACAAATATTTTGGTGATCAAGAAGAGTGACCTCTGCTTTCAGATAGTCAAATTGTGTGAATATTGTAAAGAAACGTGAAGAAATGTACTATATTTTGTAATGAATATACTTGTATATTGAGTTTTCATTTGGCTTTTCGACTCATGAAATCGAGAAAAGGCATGCTTGTCCTGTTGATGAAACCATTTGTATGTTTGTTTGTGTGACTGGATGCAGCCATAATCTATTATGATGCAACCATTTGTATGCTTCCATATGTGATTGGATGCAACCATATTCTAATGGGAATGGTTGTACTTTGACTTTTCCGGGCCTTTCTCGACTCGCGAGTCGAGAAAGACTACTTTTCACGTGATTGGATGCAGTTATATGGAATGAATGTTCTCTATTGTAATTTTATTTCACCATTCTTTTCTTCATTTTGACTAATGGCACCGTAATTGTTAATCATAGACTCTCCTTGCTCCAGGTGGTTCAGGCACAGATCCGACACCAGCACAGATCCCGTTCAGGCATCACAGAGACCGCTCCAGGCGGCACAGATCCCACTCAAGGCGGAAGAGATACCGTTCTGGCACAGATCCCGCTCACGCTACACTCTTGCCCGGCCTTTGGGATAAGGTTGCTCGTGAGTGCAGACGCCATGCACACCCTCGGGATAAAGAAGAGGGACAGAAATTTGATACAGTCCAGAAAGCTCAAAGCATCTTGCAAGCATTGCATAACATCCACGGGGGTTGGGGATGGAGCATATTCGATGAAAAGCTGCGGGAGGAGAGTGGAGAAGTCGGGTGGACAGGACAGCCGGTGGCTCCAGAGGCACCTCCACGTGAGGCATTCCACACACTTCAGGTTGCCCCCAAGGCTTACAGTCGGCTTGAAAAAGCGCCGCAAGTTAATCCCCTAAGGTGGACCACATATCAAGATGATGTAACTGTAGTGACAGCAAGACCGCCATGGTCTCTGCGTCCGATGTAAAATACATTGTACCTATTCAATTCATTAATAAAAATTCTTTTTCAACTACGGCTTTGGTTTCAATCTTTAATGAATTTCCTTTGTTTCAGTTGCATTGTTCTTGTTCTCGACTCGCTATCCAGGGAAAACTGGAAGAAAGCTTGGATGCACACTAACAGACAAAAATTCGAATTAAGGATAGCTTTCGGGTCGGGGTGCTTTTTCTTGTGTAAATTAACAGGGTTCCGAAAAAAAGTGGGAATGGAATGAGTCCCACTTTAATTAAATACGGACTTACCTATGAAAAACATAGAAGGTTATATCTTATGTAGAATTCATATTGCTATGGGAAATCATGATCATCATCAGTACATGTTATTCTGATTTATCTAACAAATACATATTTTTGGCCTTCAGCGCATTTTCATTTTGATACGTGTTCAAAAGTTGAAGCAATTTGAATGGGCTTGGACTTCAAGCACATTTTCATTTTTGATACCTGCTTAAAAGTTGAAGAGAGGAGTGGGATACCTGAGCTTTACAGTGTTTCATTTACACATTACCACGGGAAAATAATGGGACTAAATAGGGTGCGTTGAATTATTCCTTGTATTCTACTGTTTTGATAAGATAGTAGATTTCTAGAATGTTCACATTACAGATGGAGAAGAGTTGCAATTTCAGAGTAAGGTGGTTTACAATTGTTGGCCCAAAATTTGAGCAGATATAAGGAAAGGATTCAGGCTAAATTCAGGTCAAAGTTTATTGCATTTAAGCCACACAAATTAATCTGCAAAGAAAACAATGATAGCAAGGTGGTTGGCAGCACAGATTATATGCTCCTTGTGGGAAAAAAAGAACTGACTTCATGCATGCCTTACTTGGGCAAAGCCCCTCTCAATCGTCGAAACAGTTGCTTTTGATTCAAATCTGTCGAAGGTTAGTAAATAGGACAAGTTGCCTATTAGGCATCAAAAGTATCTTGTGCAAACAACTTTGTGTGCAAATCCGGAACCTGTAAGCAATGACTTGGTCCTTTCCCATGCAAGCTCCTATTGGAAATTTAACAAAGCCTGCACTTTGCATAAAGCTTGAAAGCCTAAACATAGCATCTCGGCAAAGGACATGCTAAACATATGTACATGTACCTGCTGCAATAGTATGTGCTCGGAACCCCTTTAAATGTCCTTCTAGGTAGGCTGTGTGGAGAACATCTGCTTATATTATAGTTAAGAACCTCAATAAACTATGATCTAGAGCGCAACACAATAAGAAGATCCTTATGTAGACAGCCAATACTTGTTACTATAATAAGGAATGCCCACTGGCATAGGCTACATTTTGGTGGCCAATCATAACCTGCATTGGTAACCCACTCAGAATATGTCCTCACCTGCATAACAAATTATAAAACAATTTCCTTCAATGCTAAATTTTGAGAAGGGGCAATTGGTCACACCAACATCCAGCAAACACAACCCTGAGGTAAGCAAGAGTTACAACACATTGTTGATGATCTGGAAAGCAGATGCACTCATTTGCAGACAGGAATCTCGTGTGCAAAGCAGCATAATTTGACATCATCCTTTTCTGAATTCTACTTTTAATTCTGATTCTGACATGGCACTAGTTTCGCAGATCTACCCGTTGAGCATACTTATGGACTTTTTTATTAGAAAACAGAAAACAGAGAGACAGATATCAAGAATAGATGTATTGAATCAGAGGAAAACCGGTTGGACAGGCCCCAACCGTAGCCATGAATATATAACTGTATTATGAAGAGGCGTGACTGTTTGGGTGGATCGATCCAGCCCAAACGTCACCTGACTGCTTGGTGACTCTTGATCAGCGTCCTCCACTTGTACGGTGAGGATGTGAGATCATTTTCTCAACACTCCCCCTTGATCTGGCATCCGAACCAGAACAAGATCTTCAGACAACTCCCCCTCAAATTGCAGTGCAGTCTTCTGCTGCTATACGGTATGTCCTATACGGTGACCTAGCAAATGCACTAATGACCTGCAGTTGCACTAATAAAAGAATATTCCCTAAGATTCCCTAGAAATATGCTAATTTTGGTGTCAAACTTTAAAAAATGCTTCATTTTCTAGGAGGGTGGCGCCATTTTGGGGGGTTCAAAAGAAGAAATTTGACATATTTTAGTACAAATTATCCATTTTAAGGATCTTTTTATTTAGATTATTTTAACAAGTATTGCTTCTTTTGGAAAACTAGACAAAAAGAAATGGAGTATAGAAATGATATAAGAACCACCATTTGAAAAGATCATATGAAGGTTTTCTGCATGGCATGAGGACATTAATCTAAATACATCATTACAAAAAGCACAAATAAGGTTCTCAAACATGTCATTTGTACAATAAAAATAACATGAGCATATGCGCACATAGCACCTTGAGTAGACAAAAAACATTGAAATTACAAAATCGTGCAAGATGTATATAAGCAGCAACTAGAACATTTGAAAGATGTTGCTGCACTTGTCATTACTTTTGAAGGGGTCTACATGTTATATAGTGGTGGTGATTCAAGTGCATATAAAGCCATATCAATGATGCCACTACTTAGAGAAGTCGGTGTACTATATCTACATGCTCTAACAAGGCAACATTTGGAGGAGGAGATGAATCTTCTTCATGGTGTTTAAAGCCTTCTGTTGTTGCTTCACAATAAAATAAGAAAAACTTAATGACACAACCTGAAGACATGATAAAATCAAATTTGGCAAAGTTTAGATGCTTTTGAAAACACATAACATGTCTACTATGCCTATGCCAACATAGGCAAAGACCAATTTTGTTTCTGGGGCAAAAAGAAAGAAGGAAAAGTAACGTAGCTACGATGGTATAAGTAAAGATATTTTCGAGAGTGTTGTGCCTATGACGGCATAGGCAAAGACCAATTTTTTTCTCCAAATAAACAGGAATAAAGAACGAAAAAAAAAAAGAGGACATGCCTATGACGGCATAAGGAAACGCATTTTTTAAGAAGCATTTTGTCTATGATATCATAGACAAAGACAAAACGAAAAAACCCAAGCCTATGACGGCATAGGGAAGGATCAATTTTTTGACGAAGTACTTGCAGCGACTTTGTGAATTCGGTGCCGAAGGCTCTTCAAAATTTGGACAATAAGTTCAATAAGACTTAGACAATAATTCAATAATCTGCAATATTTTGGCATTAGTGTCATGTTACAGATATCATGTTACAAGTACAATTCTTGCAACAGATTACTTGATCAGGTTATAAAATATAAACTATACTTCTGTGTTGTATGTCCACTTGAACATATCCATTATAACTCTATGTCCATACTCTATTTGGAGATGTATCCAATTTCCTAGACTTGTTAGGCGATTTTCCTTGTATGTGCTCGAAATGTAATAGTCTCCACCTCATTAACAAACAGATTAGCTTATGATTCAAGGACAAAATTACTTAACTTGTGCTCAAAGGTTAATTTTGATCCCTGTACTGGGCAAATCCACTCATTAATTTGACATATATTAACTTAAAATCTGCAATAATCTGCCAAAATCTACAATAATTTGCCAAAATATTACCATGTAATTGGGTCTTCAGCACATGAATATGCACTTTGAATTGCTAAAATAGGCTGGTAAATCTAGAATTGCTTGCAACAGCTACAACTGAAGGTAACAGATCTTTGGAACTTGAAATCTCAAGTAAAAAATAGTCAACCAATAGGGCTCAAACCTGCAGGAAGAAATAGTCGTTGTTGATGCCGAACCTGGTTCTTTGGTGCCGATTTACTCCATGCAAAATGTTTGATTCATCTAATTTGAACTGCTTGAACTATCTGGCCTTAGACAAACCTGCAAAATTAAAATATGAACTTGAATAACCTGACCTAAATCGATTTCCTAATCTAAACCTAAACATGAACCTGCAAAATCAAGAAAAGATTTTCTGACCTAAACCTGAACCTGCAAAATCACGAACCGATTTGCCTCAGATTCGATGCCTCGGATTCGATTTGCTACAGATTCGATGGAAGGAAGGAAACCTGTGAAGAAAAACTGAGGAAGAAAAGCTGTGAATCCAACAAAAAAAAAAAAAGTAATGATCCTTTGCTATGCGCGCATAGCATGCATATGCCCGTCATAAGCACCTACCCACCACTTTTTTTCCTACCCACCCTTTTTTGCCTAAGCACCTACCCACCACTTTTTTTCATACCCACCCTTTTTTGCCTACCACCTACGTTGCTTTTTTAACTTATCTATTTTGACACCCACACATGGCTTGTTTCAATTATTGTTATATTTATATGTTTAGTTAATTATATGTAGGCAAACAAATTTTGGTTCTCAGAAGGATCTAAATTGTGTTTGTTTATCCATACATAGACAAACACTAATGTTGAATCTTGTACGTGCATAGATAAGTTCTTTGTTAGAGTCTGCGTGGCTAAAATCAGGTACTTCTTGTTAGGGTGCCAACAATTCTAAGATATAATCACTATTGATCGGGAACAATGATGATTTCACTGACTTTGTTGATCAAGTTTCTCTTGAAAGTCTATGTCAATTAGATGAACTAAGTGGTACCAAATGATGTTTTTTCCCTTATGGACATACTTGCAAAAAGTGAACAAGAAGACGAAGGAGACTTTGTTCCTAAAGAGGCACCCCTTGATATTAAAGGAAACAACAATCATTTGTTATTTGCTAAAAGTGATATTTTTTGTGACTGGGAATATATATTTAATAATATTTTTTCGGTTCCTAGTCAAAATGTGGTATTTATTTTTCTTGCATAGATTTTCAACAATTTTTTGAAACCACCCCCCTAAAAACAGCATAAATTTGAGTTTTTGAAAAAAGAATCTGCAATTGCACTATAGGTCATTAGTGCATTTGATCCGTCACCTTGTTTCAGTAACCTGCAACAAACCACTATGTGGGTTCTTCTGGACCAATTGGTTTTGGACCAGGCTTCTCTACAGGGATGGAGTCTTGAGCAACAAACTGGAGTCTCTAGCATGCATCTTGAATGTACCTGCTTGGGCTTCATCTCCTTTGCTTCTATTTCAAATTCTTCCGCGACATCTAAATACCACAAGCACAAGATGCCTTCACCAAAACCGAAAGATCATATCCTAATGCATGCGAGCATCCGGATCTTCTTTGGATGGATTGATATGGGAATGGCATAAATAGAATAGACCCACTTCCCTTACAGATCAGGAGGCTCGTCCTCCTCATTGCCAGCCTCAGTACTGGCGTCCTCCATTCTTTCAAGCAGGAATTTGCCCAGGCTACGACCTGGGCTCTGATACCATATTAGAAAACAGAAAACAGAGAGACAGATATCAAGAATAGATGTATTGAATCAGAGGAAAACCGGTTGGACAGGCCCCAACCGTAGCCATGAATATATAACTGTATTATGGGTGGATCGATCCAGCCCAAACGTCACCTGACTGCTTGGTGACTCTTGATCAGCGTCCTCCACTTGTACGGTGAGATCATTTTTGGAATGGAAAAATGAGTTTTCAGGCAATACCTTATACCCAAGCACAACAGAGACGAAAACCCTAGATAGTTAAAGAGACAGTCAAATATTAGATAGATTTGGAACAACATAAAATGAGAAAAGAGCCGAAGCACTTGGCTCACACAAAAGCAGTCAGGGAGATATTTGAGATTAATCAAAGAAGATACTTACCTATCAAGCATCGATGACACAAGGAGCCTGCGAAGAAACCATGCCGGAATGACAGAAGCAAAACCGAAAGTACAGAGATCTATGTTTCGGGACCAAAACATGCATATATAAAGATTTGCTTCAACGAAGGCTTCTTGGCAACAATCTGATTTTGACATGAATCCAACGGAGGCGTTTTCAGAGCACAAAAACAAATGGCCACAGCATAATCCGCCTTTTTAAAAAAGCATCTTTTAGGAGCTACATTCGCAACCAACTTCCATGAATCCTTCGCTCATACCCTTGAAATGAGCTTGAAAAAAAACAATAGAACAACCAACCTCTCAATTCTACATGCGGGATTGACAATTTTCATCTTTTTTGTGCCATGTATGTAAATTGTTGAAACCTTCGCCTACCATATCGTCAACCACAATCAACATCCGAATAGGCAAGCAAAAACCTCAAGAGCCTCCGCTTGAGCGTAAGAGTAGCCATGCTATGGGCGAGGTATTGCGCCATGGTGCTTTCAACACGTCACTAGCTTCGCCATGATATTTGCATACGATTACGCCAAGATGTTCATATTTATGTATGTTAGGCGATTTGCAAAAACGCCGATTTGAAGCTAACGCATGGTTATATGCATCATAGGGAAAACAAATGATTAGACCCTTTTTGCTAGGGAACTAGCATATCCTATGTAACCCTCAGGTGTCAAATTTCTTAGACTTTCTTTAACATTCTCCGGCAGTTCCAATTTCTCAACAAATTCTAGCATGCGTTCTCTTGTAATGTCACGACCACGGGTGAATTCTTTTCACTTTTATATGGCTTCCGGATGCCATGTCGCCTCATTATCTACAAGCACAGCAGGTTTGCAAATAAAACTTCCTTATCCTGGATGCTAAAGAATATAAAAACAACTTACAGTCTGATTGGGTTCTGCAAGAACCTCCCAATGTTGGTTCAGGTCCCTTGTTTGTCTCCTGAATTGACCAAATAAGAAAATTAGAAGGGGGACGTAAACCACGGGTAGTCGAAAATTCCTGGATTTTTGATGCATTGTTTAAAATGGGTAATTTTTTGCTCTGTAGTTTCTGGCGGCGCCGCTTAGAGCGCCGCCACAAGTTTGCTTAACAATCAAATGATACAATATTTGAAGTAAAAAGCACAGTATTTCTCTATTTCAAATCCCATATACAACTATGAGCGTAACAGCTCATTCTCTCTGAAACCCATATAAACCATGCATGACTTCTCGGCATCCATACAGAGGCGCAGGCCCAAGCATCAGCTAAAACAGAAGCAAAGACAAGCTAAGGCTCAGGTTAAAGGCACCGCAAATCAAGAAGCTCAGCATTGTGCAAATCAAGAAGTTCAGCATTGTGCAGATCAGGAAGCTCCGCAGCCATGCAGATCATTGCCCAGACAAAATCCAGCAATAAATAATCAGTTATATGCTTGCTTTCGTTGTTGATGCTGTAAGTAACCCTAAACACACAAACAACGGCTTGCATGCCATTAAAAATAGTTCTGAGCCACACAACAAGAGCTTCAACATCGCTACAGCCAGCTTCTTTTACTGTTTGGTTCGTGGTGGGAACCTAGAAACAGAGTTTGCTACTCAAAATCCATGCTCTACTGCCATTGGAACTCAAAGAACCTAAGAAATATAAAGAAAATCATCAGATTCTTCTCTATTTCAAGAAAATGCAGCAAAGAAATGCATAGAAACGCATCAAGACCTCTATACAGAGAAATGAACTCGACGGATAATAAAATATTCATCACAGCTCCGGAAGTGCCCCATTTCACACAAAAAATCGCCAGCCAGGTAGCCAAACCTCAAGCGCCTCGACCAGCATGGAGAGCGCCATCAGCAGAGCTCAAGCGCGTCGACCATCGTGGAGAGCGCCATCGGCGGAGCTCCGCCATAGCCGATGCAGAAAAGACAAAAAAATTACAGTAAAACTAGCAGAAGGGCAGGGTTGAGGCAAAGGAAAGATTTATAAAATATTAATGTGTGCTAGTATGTTCACAGAAGGAACAAAGAAGAGCAAAATTTTGTTCTCAGATGTTTTGTGCTTCGATGGTGTTTTTGTTTTGTTGAAACAAAGTGTGGTGCCATCTAGAAAGTTATGTAAACTCGTACCATAATATGGAGTTGGACCCAAGTTTGGGGTTTCTTTGTGTTTTTTGTATTTATCTTGTTTACTTTCCTATAAAAGTTCCATTATAGCGACAATGTGTTATTATGGTGTTATGTTGAAATATTTTTGACTTGGTTAAAATACCAAAAGACAATATGATATGCCTTCCATTCCTTATGTGTAGATCACTAACTAAACAAGTTGATAAAGTATCTCAAATGACTTTCAATTGAGAAGGACATGAGAAATGTAGAGGGAGACAATCATGCTGGCAGAAGCATCGCCAGATTATCACGTAATTACGCAATGATATTAACAGCAATGTATCCAATCGAGAGGCAACGAGTCAATACTGAATATTGGCTCACAATCTTATAGACACTACAATATCAAATGTCGATCTTGCATTTGATTTTACCACAAAGAACTCATAGACTGCATAAGATGTGGCATGCCAAACAATGCTATACTTGCCAAAAAATATAGTTTGCTTATGGGAAGACTGAGATATGATCATGTGCCTGGACGTGAAGCCTATTTTGAAAAAGAAGAATCTTTGCAAAATATAACTAGACATGTCATGTATACCTGGCATATGTCTCTGCATGCATATTGCTTCATATAAAGTCTGTTGAATCATGGTTTATATTTGTTCTCACGGGAATAATAAAGCACACAATGCTCTCAATACATCATTTGCCTCCGCACATTGCATTGTAACTGGCATCATTGCGGCACTAGAGGCCATGCCTAACCCATAAACATTGTTGTAGAAAATTCCTACATCAAAAAATAGACATCATGTTGTTTCTTAAAAAATGGAGTCAAAAGACTGTAACATAAAACAGGAACTGGCAATTTCATATCTTACTTTAATGCTATTCAACATTGACAAAAGGGGATTATGTTACCAGAAACCCCAAAGTTGTAAGTTATGGTACCTATAGGAATAAAGTGAGAAAGCAATATATCAATTTTAACCTACCTCGCGTGGTAGCAGCAAGGGCAAATACAATTTAAAATGAAATCGCTCCAAGATAATTAAGCTGTGGGGCTGCATCCAACGCTGCATCAACTATGTTTGTTGGAATGTTTGCACTAGTGTTCGACCCATTCTGCATGCAGCAATTCTACAACAATTTAAATTAGCACAATGATTAGTTAGAGATGGATGAAGGGGAGGCATAACTTACTTCATTTGTTCTGTAGTCAAGTCCTTCTGGACAAACAGTTTTCCAGTTTCTTCGCTCTTGCAAATGTTCATAGTAACACGCTCGGATTGCTTGGGATAGCTGAAGGAAACTGGAAGTCAGAAACCATCGGACATGACTTATCTTCCATTGCCATTATTATTTGAGCAGTATTTTCAACTTACATTCATATTCCCCGAACGAGGAGGAACATCATCTCGCATGCAAATTCCAAACAATGTAGTTTTCGAAATTTCTTCTCTAGTGCATCGCATTACACTCCTTGCAACATAATGTAAATGTTATAATTCTTCCACCAAACCTAGGTTCTTACCTAACTTGTTCCAACTGCAAAAGTTTGAAATGATCATTGGAAACGTTTGAATCGCCATAATAGCTCGAGCACCACGCAATTTTTATAGATTGGTGAAACAAGCGGAGAAACAAAATATTATGAACTTTAGATTAACCTTGATATAATGGCTCTAGCTTCCTCTAGCTCGGATGCAATCCCCCTCGCACGATAAAAGAGGTCTCAGGGAAAATATAATGGAAAAGGGATGACAAATATAAAAGGGGAAGAACATCTACGCCATAGACATCGTAGTTTTCTTCTGACACTGTTTTTTGAAGTAAACATGAAAAGAAGATTCCGGCAGACTACAACATTCTCAAAGCGAAAAGGATTTGTGCGCCATAGCTTGAGCACCGCTCTCCATACCCGAACTTATGTTGCTCAAAAAAGGATTTTGTCCTCTAGTTATAACTACTAGTGCATGTACCTCAAAGGCGATTAAGCAAGCGAGCTCAAGAGCTATGCCACCGCCATAGCAAGAAAGAGAAACACGGCCGTCGCCATCCGGATCTGCCATAGCCGAGTTGCGAAAGGCACGGCAGAGAATTTTTAGAGTTTTCTAATTTCCCTGGCCGTAGGATTCGAAATTAGAGAATCGGACGGCTCAAATTGATTTTGGGTGACGTGACACGACACGTGGCATAGCTAGAATTGCAGGAAAGTGTGCAGGGGGGTTAGGCAACCCTGCTAAAGAATCAACGGAATTTTCGACTACCCGTGATTTACGGCTGGGAGCCGCCTACTTTTCGGGGTTTCCGGCTGGAAACCGGCAGCGGCGACGCCGCTTCCAAGGCTGCGGCGCCGCTGCCGGTTTTCCAGCCGAAACCCCTCAAAGTAGGCGGTTCCCTAGCACATATTCAACGGTTTTCATACAGAAGAATAATAGAAAGTAACCTTTGTTGCCTGACAATCTTCATGAGGTTTCATAGCCGGGAAAAGCAGAACTTCCTAGAACACATATGCTAAATTAGTTTACGTGGTTGTGACGCGAAATAAGAAATACCTTGATGTTCTGTGAATCAGTTAGAATCATTGCAAAGCGATCTATGCCCATTCCCCAAATAGAAGGATTTGGCCAGGCACCCTGTTCTTGCCATTCCGCCGGATTTGGTGAAGCCGCATTCGCAGTTCCCTAGCTCTGTTTTCAGGTGCTGTCTTGCTGGCTATGGCGTCTTGCATTGCCCTGTTTTTGGTGTTGTAGGGTTTTTCGGCCAGGGAGCTGTCTGTCACTCACTGGACTCCATAGGCGGCTATGGCATCGGATCCTATAGGGAGATATGGTGAAGGAACTTGAATAGGTAAGCCATTTATCATACAGGTAAACACAGTTTGCAGCATCTGATGGGAGGAGCGAGTATGGCGGGCGGGCGATGGCGACTTATGGCAGTATGTAGGAAAAAGGTACAGGGCTTCGCTCACTGATTGCAATCCAGCATGATCCGGTTCAAATCCGACTGATTTTTTCCCTCTAATCCTCTGTTTTCTTCGAATATGTTTTCTTCCTTTAAGTCCAGAAGAATCAAAGGTTGAAGCACGCAGACGGAATTGAAGAAACAGGGGCATTTTTGCTGGGCAAAAGATTGGGCACATGAAGTTCGGTGGGCACTATACATTTGAGAGCAAGGCTCTGTTTGATTGCTGGTGTTAGATTCATTGTTCCCAATGATGGTGTTAGATTCGTTGTTCCCAATCTATAACTTATTTCCCATCGTTTATGTATGTTTCATCCATAATTGGTGTGTGCTAGCTGAAGATCAGCAATAGAGAGATCACTGAAGCCATCCCCATAATCAATGGAAAACTGTTGAGTATCGAGCAGGAATAATGCAGTTTCTGGTACCATCCCTGCATCACTTGGTAATCTTAAACATCTCTACATCTTGTGTATCAGCAACAACAGTCTGCCTGGGAAGATCCCAAAAGCATTGTCTAAGTATGGCCTGGAAGCATTTGAGGATAATGCAGGCCTGTATGGTGCGCCTCTTCCTCGCCAATGCTCTGCCAAAACATCATTATGACTCTTTGTTACGAGGGAAGTTTCTTTTTATTTGCATGAAGTTTATGTAGGAAAGATGTGATCTGCTTACAGAAGCACTTTTCTACTTAAATGGGCTGATGTTGAGAAGATTATCTACTCCAAACTATACCAGAATTTTTTTGACATTGTGGAAATGTAATAATTAATTTTGCAAGATCCCATTGGAATGATAAAGTTTCTGGTAAGGTTTTTGTTTTGGCTAACTTTCGATTTAAAGTCATAGGAAAACAGTACTTACAGATTGTAATTTTATGTAGGGGATAAAGGTTCATCCGAAGAAACAACAGATGTTATACAATTTGGTTCTCTACCATCGAAAATCCTGTCTGGGAAACACAAAACATCTACCAAATTTGGAGGTGAGAAGCAAGCATGCTGGATCGTACAAATGTCACGGAAAAGAAATTTTGTATTGGAGAAAACCTTTTAAAAATGTGTTAAATTGAAGAACCAAACAATGGACATGCATATTGAAATATTGCAATTTGTTTAGGCCATAACAAATCCAAAAGGATATATGAAATTGACATAGCTGCTGCAATAATAATCTGAAATATGAACTTCTGGGGAAACATTAAACAAGCTTTTTTCTGAAATTGCTTGGATTTTCCAGCTCTTTTGCACTTATGCCGTACTATTTACTTGAAAAAAGTATTGCATTTCTTGCTAGCATACAACTATTTGAGACTAGAAGTTGTCCTAGCCAGGGATGTTTTGACGAGCTCCATCAAGTAAGCCCCAACAAGTAATATGTTTGCTACCACAAATTTAGACTCAACTAGAAACATGGCCATAACTCCCAAATCAAAACTCTGTTTTCTGCGCAAGAACATCCGTCGGAAAGGTCACTGAAAGATGCATAATTGATGTTAGGCATGCATTTTCCAAATTCCTAGCATAAATGGGCCAAAACAGTGCCAAATCAGGCAATGCCTTTGGTGCCACAATTATACAGTCAGGTAGAAATATGGCCATAATTCCTAAACGAAGAATCAAAGGTTGAAGCACGCAGACGGAATTGAAGAAATAGAGGCATTTTTGCTGGGCAGAAGATTGGGCACATGAACTCTGGTGGGCACTATACATTTGAGAGCAAGGCTTTGTTTACAAGAATGATCAAGACTCTGCCATTTCACAGCTGGGAGCATTATGTTATCATACAGGAAAATGCAGTTGCCAGGCTAAAACCTCACAGATTCTTCCACAGGTTATAACTTACCGGGTCTTTTTTTGCTTGTATTTAACAAAATGTGTTGTTCTATATTAACCCCTCTATTAATTTCTAGCCTTACTACAGATCTTCTTCTTCCTTGCATATGATGTAGTGGTGGCCCATAGAATAGAGTCGTCATATAGTACATGCAGTACGGATTCAAAGAAATGTTCACGACGCGCTCAAGGTTTGCTACCTTAATTGTAGACGTGAAAAGTTTAATTCAACTTTGACTTGCAAATTACCAAACATACATTAAATATTCACACCATTCTAAACTCACATGAATAGCATCCAGGAAGGGGGCATATTACACACTGATCCAACTTCAGACAAAAGTCCAGTTTCAGCCAAATTTCCAAACTATAACTGAGTTGGTAAGAGAAATGTTCGCGGTGGCCAAGGTATTACACACTGATCCAACCTTAGACGAAATTCCAGTTTCAGACAAATTTCCAAACTATAAGTGAGTCGGTAAGAGAAATATTCGCGGTGGCCTTGGCCGCCGCGATAAATTTCTTGTAGCCATAAAGTTGAACATTTATAAAGCATCGACATCAGGTTATAACTTATTCTTTTTACTTATTCAAACCACGCCAATTTAGACCTTAGATCAACTAAGAACATTATCAATCTTAGTACATGAACTTGGGTTGGCTAATGTTGCATGGATGTTCTCTAATTCCTACCTATTATGTTCCGAAATTGTGAAAATGGGCAGGGCTTACATAAGATTTACTATGGTTTTGGATGGTATTGGTATGTGAAGAACGTATAAGGCTGACGTCGGAAATTAGGGTTTGGGCTTCCTAATGTCTTGGGTTGGTTTTTCTCATTTATTTTTTCCCTTATATTTTCTGTGTGTAATAGAAAGCCACGATTTCTATTTTCGTTTGCAGGGCCGGCAGCATGGAGATGGCGGCATGGTGCAGGCAAGCGGCATGGGGAAGGCGGCAAGGGAGAGCAGGGCAGGACGGATTTTTGCAGAGAATTTTGCATGATGCAGAGATTTTTGCATGATGCACGGTTTCTTGTAGGGATGATTATTTAGTAAGCCCAATACTTAATTCCAATGGACGAAGCTTCTATATGAGAATAGCGAGCCTCAGAGAAAGATTTTGTATGCCAGGACGCTATTGTTATTAGTCACATGAATAGCAGTTTATTGTGTTGCTTGCTTGCATTGTTTCTTCCTTTTTCTGGGATTTGGGGTTCGAATCCCCTTGTTTCCCTTCCGAAGACATTCTGCTGTAAATTCTGGTGTTGCATTGCATTGACTTCGGGATATGTTGAGATTGTATGAGTTGTTATTGTTTGTGAACTGCAGAGCGGAGTGGTTCTGCAATTCTGTTTCTCTGGTGGATCCATACAATTGTCAGGTTAGCGTTATTCATACTTTCAATTTCAATGTATGTATTGTATAGGCTACAAGGACATCGATTATGGTTTTGACAACCATATGCTGAGCTGGAAAATGGGGTTTGACCCCATCTTATTTTGAATGGACGGTCCTAGTTCATGGATTTGGAATATTTCATGGAATATTCCATGGATCAAGGGCTAAGGTTGGCCGAGTTTGAGGGTTCATACTTTGGCTAAAGTTTCTAAAGTATGGAGGCAAAAAATTAGCCAAACCTATAATTCTGTCAAAATTGAACTAAAACTACTAAAATGGCTAAAGTAAGAACTAGCAGTAATGCAGGCTTGGAGAATGGATTAATTGCGTAGTTGGATTATGTTATTGCATTTTTGGCATAGTTAGGTTAAGTTACCTTGATTGTGTTTGGTGTTGCATTGGGAGAACCCCCTATGCCATATAGAACGTGGTGAGATTACTATGAAATTAGTTTGAAGAAGGCATTCACAATCTTTTAAATTGTACAAAAAAATGTGTACCTTGCCTATCCAATAATTATAGTAAGTTTTACATGCTCCACTTACAAGCGCTTAAACCAATCTATTTGTCACATCGTAGGGTATTTGGGATCCCAAAGAGTGAGCGTCTAGCTTAAGGTATATAGTTTGTGGCAATATACATAAGTTCATTTGCAGTTGCAAGTCTAGCTTAAGATATATAGTTTGTGGCAATATACATAAGTTCATTTGCAGTTGCAAGCAGAGACCGAGCTTTTACATGGAAGGAAAGTTGATCCTTGTTTAGACCAATTTGGGAACGGATGAGGCATATAGATGGAGATGTGAGCATGATCGTAATGAATTTTATAATGCCCATTCTTTTATGCTTAAAGGGAAGAATCTATATTATGACAATCTTTAAAAGAAGCAGTTACTATTTTGTTGGTGGTTCCTGCTAGTTGTTGACAAAAAAAAGTGTGGTTCACTAGTAATCTACTAGTTATTGCCGGTCAAAAAAGTGTTAGCATTATAAGTAATTTAATCATTCCAAAACGCATATGGTATTGGTAAATAATCCAAGTGACATTTGCCTCCCACTAGCGCCCAGCTCCCTCTCTAGCGCCCTCACAGCGCCCAGCTCCCTCTCTCTAGCGCCCTCACTCCCCTTGCATAGACCCCCTTGATTTGCCCCTTTCTGGCTTTCTCTCTCTAGGGTTTACAATCTCTCTCTAGACCCAAAACCCCCAAACCCCCAAAAAGCTCCACCCGCCTTTAGAGCCTAAACCGGATTCTAAGCACCCTTGAAGGCCCGAGAGACCCCTCGGACTTTGGAGCCCTCAAAACCCCCCACCTGCTTTGTAGTTGGCATGCAATAATTGTGAGTGATGTTCTATTCTAATCTATGAGAAGCGATGGCGATGGATTAGAAGCGTGGCATGTTAAATGAGCTTTGGAAAGACCTATGAGAAGCGGTGGCGATGGGTCAAAGTCAAAGTCAAAGGTGGTGGGCACCCCCTACCCCAGGTGTTCTTTGGGCTCGCTAGAAACACACCGACACCCCCCCCCACCACTTAGGGTTTCCGTTGACTAGCCCAAAGGTGCTGCTGCCAGCGTTCTTGAGTCCCCAAATTCAATTCTAGGCACCCTTTCCGCACCCGGGGACCCCTCAAACTTTGGGAGTCATGGCCACGAGAAGATGGGCGGCACAGGAAACCAAGGCGAGGGCCCGCCGCACAAACGGTCCCGATCAGCCATCATGGGCGGGGGAGAGTCATCCTCCATGAAGAAGGAGGCTCGGGCTAAGGCTAAGGCCCCCTCAGTGAGGCCCGGCCCGGCGGAAGGGATTAATTGCTTAGACCACATAGGAACTCACGCCTCCGGCCCGAGAATGGAGCCACGTCAAAGCGGGAATGGAGGCTAACGATTACTCGTATTGAGGCTAACGATTGCCCTTTGGTGGCATGGCGGTGGAGATGGAGTCCCTCGGCATCCCATGTGCTCAAAAGGCAAATCGGGGTCGAGAAGAACCGTATCCGCGAGCTTGGAGACCCCCAGCCACGCATGTGGAAGATGGCCTTGGCCTTGCACACCGGCGGCGGCAGGCGGGCCAGGAGGTGGTGACATGCGGGCCCGCCTGGACTCTGTGTTCATCACTCGGACACCATGACACGGGGAGGGGGCGCGCAATGCGAGGGGGCGATGATGGTCCGCGGCGTCACGGCTTCGGGGTGGTAGGCGGCCACCACCATGGCACGGGGAGCCGCGGGCGCTCTTGCGGACGGCCGGAACCGCGGCTTCAGGATCTTGAGTAAGATGGAGCAGCAAGCCGGCCCTCGGCGCCCGTGTCTTTGGGGCTCGAGCAGCTCGCTACTGAGCACGGAGCTCCGGGGGTTCGCGAGGCAGCCATCCCCGCGAGCGAGCGGGGGTCTCCCCTACGGGGTTCATGGTCGGTGCGGCCCGGTGCGGGCGAGGGAGATGGCCAAGCGGCGGCCGGCTCTGCAAGAGCTGTGCTCCCGGAAGCTTCCGGGGGCGAGCGGCGCGGCTGGGCGCTATCCCAGCCACGGCCTCCCGCGCCCGGCAACCGCCCCCCCTTTGCTGCCCCCGCTCTCCAGCCACTCCCACGCCATCCCAGCCACACTCCGGTCCTCCACGCCATCCCGGCCACCACCACCACCCCCCGGCACAGACGGCCTCGCCCACCTTGGACCCCCGGGCCCTTGAGAACTCGAGGCCTTGGCGGAGGCCACTGTCACGGTAGTTGAGCATGCGAGAAACTTCGGGGGCGGTCACGCCCACAACATCCGAACACATTCACCGTCCGGATGACATTCCGAGGCGATTTCACATTTCTCAGCGGCCGGGCATGGGGCTGTGCCGGGCATTGGCCGCGTGTCATATTCCGCGGTTCGCGGATGCAGTGCGTGATGCCATATTGCGCCGGGCGGATGTTGAAGGGACATCCACATGCGTGGGCGGGGACCTCACACCCGTGCAGCGGGAGAGCCTTGAGGCGAGGAGCTTAATCGAGGGTGGAAGGCATTAAGCCAGCGGGGTGCGGGGGGATTGGTTGGCGGGATGCACATTTTCCGGCTTGACGCTGCTAGCTGGGGACCATGACCCCAACCCACCTGGTACCGCGCGGCCACATACGCTTCTACTACCCGGCCCCCCTCACGCTCCCTCGCGGCCCGCCCTCTCGACCACATCTTTGCCTCCGCTCCATCGCTTCTCACTCGACCTCTGCTTCCCGTCCTCCCCAGCGACTTCGGGTGCGCATACCATCCCGGTGACAAATAGGAATTGTGCCTCGGGTGGTCTCATGGAATTGTCGAGGCTTCCCTTGGCGAGGAAGGGGACGGTCTGAACTCCGTGGCGGCCGGTATGGATCTCATCTTCCTCATGGAACATGGGAGCATCTTTGGCCTGAGCTACGATTTCTTAGGGTTACCAACATTTCTCGGTCTTCAATACACATGCAGGACGGCGGGGTCATGGTGGAGTGGCTTGCTACTCTGGACAACCTTGGCACATTCCGGTTACCCTCGAGGAAAACGAGCGGAACCAACCCGGTACCACGGGTTCGTGTGCATAATACCGGTGGCAACCCTCTTTTTTACGGCGCTGTTATTTCCCTCACCTTGAGCGGCACCTTCTATCGCAGCCACCCCGATCGCGGATAGGATGGACCGTATGTCGATCTTATATGATGACATCTGGCCCGGCATCGGCGGTTGGGTAGGGTCGTCCTTCTTGGAGATTTCAATGCACGGACGGGGAGTAGAGCAGCCCATGCGACTTGACCCCTCGGCGGCGATGTCCTGCGGCTTCGCCCTGCGAGTAGCCACGGCCCGCGCGGGTGGGATGACAGCCAGGTCACTCACTTTCGCTTTGGCGACGATTGCTCTGCTATGTGGCATTTTTGACTTGATAATTTGCAATGGCCTTTCCACGGTGGCCCGATTCTCCATAAGTGCACATGCGACGCAGGACAATGGGGGGGGTTTAGTGTGGTGGACTATGTGCTTGTAGTTGCGCCAAGATATGCATCTCATCGGTCGTTTCCCCAGGGTGGGCACAGGGCGGTCGGGATGAGGAGGTCGACTCGAATCACCTCCCACTTTATTTGGACCTGGTTTGGCGAGCCGCCCGAGAACCCCCACTATGCCACCCCTCGCCCGTCCTCGGTTGAGACTTCGATTATGGCGGCCGAGAGGACTACTGTAGAAGATGCTCATGGGCGCCCTCCCGGTAATTACTGCGAGACCTCCACACTAGAGCAGCGGAGCGGACCGGTGACTTCGCTATTACGGGATCGCGGCGGACGGAGTGCTGGTAGTACCCCAAAGCGTCGCCGCTTCGGGGTCAGCAACATTCCCGCGTAACCGATGGTTTGATGCGGACTGTAAAGGCATAGCGGCAGCTTCCGTCACGATGCGGATCCAGTACCCGCTTGCAGGCCACCACCGCGATACCGCGCCCATCTGAAGGACACAAAGGCGCGGTACCTTACCAGCATCGAGGGAGATGTTCGCCTGCTGGACACTCATCCTCGAACCTTTTGGCGCAGAGTGCTTCCGAAAGCCAGCCCAGCCTACGGGGACATCACACGGGCGGTGGGAGCGATACTTGCGGCGGCTCTATGACCCGCCCGAGGGGCAGCGTCGCCCATACCCCCGGGATGGCCCCCATTGGTTCTCGTGGGCGAGGATGTTGAGGAGGGCCTGCAACGGCTAGCTAATGGGAAGGCAACCCGACCTGCGATGGTATGCGGTAGAGTTACTCAAGTAGGCGGGGCAGCCGCTTGTGCGGTCCTCCTCACTACCACTTCCACGAGCATTGCGGAGGGTTTCCCGACAATGGACCTAGCGGGGTTGTTCCCATTCACAAAGCGGGCGACCCACCTTGTCCCGCCAATTACCGGACGATCATGGTCAGTTCAGTATTTGCCAAACTGTTGGGTGGCATTCTCGGCGGCGATTGACCCGCTGGGCGAGGCGGCGGATGTGCGAGCCCCCACAGGCGGGCTTTTCGACCCCGCCACTCAGCGATTGACCATATCTTTCGGCTGAGGGCAATCGATTGAAGACGGCCGGAATCATCGGCTGGACTTGTATTGCTGCTTTGTGGACTTCGCCAAAGGCTTTTGATACGGTCCCCAAGAAAAAGCGTGGGCTAGGCTGCGTCAATCCCTCCTCCCGCTTTGCCGTGCGAGAATGCCATATCACGGGTTGTATGAGAGTTGTTTTGGCGGGATGCGGTAAGCCGGGCCAAGCATTCACCGGTAGTATCGAGGTCGTTAGGGGGTTGCCCCCTCTCGCCAACACTTTTTGGCCTCTACATTGATCGATTAGAGCCCTGGCTTCTTGAGCATGGGGGGATGGCATACGACTTTTGCACCCGGTCATCCGCCAGCTCATCTATCTTGGGGCGATGTTGGCCTGTTGGCCCACACCCGAAGCTATGCGATCTCACACGGATGCCCTAGACACATTTTGTCGGGGCTCTGAACATGCTTGGCGTCAATCGGCCAAGACCAAGGTGGTTCTCATATCCTCTTCCACGTCACCCCATGCCTCCTGCACTCACATATCGGGGGCGGCACGTGGGCGTCAGCCCATCTACAAGTACCTAGGGTGGAGTTCCCCTCCTGCGCTCTGGCGGGGCGTCTATCCGCTTCTTGGTGGACAGCCGGTGGAAGCGCTTTATGCCATCTGCGGAACAGCAGTGCGACCCGGCGAGCTATATGATTGGGGACATCGGTCCTATCTTTTGTTCCGCACCGGTCGAGGCACATCATACCTGCGGGGGGTCGGGTTTGGGGCCCGATGTCGTCTCTTCTTGTCTGGAATGACTTGGAGCAGTCACGAGAAGGCATTTTTGCCGCGGCACTTGGGTGAAACCTTCCCCCTATCGGTCTAACTGCGAGCTAGATTCTTAAGCCCAGTGGCGACCCTTGATAGACACATCGTCTATTTTGAGAAAGTGGTTACTATAGGGTGATGCTCGGCTCCCGACCGGGCTTACTTGTGGCCATGAGTCCATAGCCGCTTAGGGCTGTTGGAGGGGTAGAGATCGATGGTTAGCCGGATGGAGCGTCGCGAGAACCTGATCGTCTGTTGGGCGTAGCGGCCGTCGTGGCGCTGGAGATTACCTAGATGCTTGTTTCTGGGCAAGCTCACGGGACCCCATTGCTCTAGAGCGGTCAAAATGGCCCATTACAAGGAGCACATCAACCCCGTGTTAGCGGTGCCTGGCTCTACTGCGTTCCCGGCTGCCCACAAAAAGCCTTGAGACTCATTGCCTCCATTACGCCGAGTGCCCACCATCTTCGCATCGAGGCGGGCGGGTGGATTGGGGAGCCCGCCGGGGCAGGCTCACATCCGCTGTCAAGCGGGTGCCATTGAGGATGAGTCTCACACTTTCGAGTTGCCAGTTGATCCAGATCCGGGCGAATCGCTCCCTTAAATGCGGTGGGGCGTGCCCTTGCATTCTTGATGAACACACCGTCGATGCACGTGCCACAGGGGTCATACATCCGGGAGGTGCGGACCTGCGAGTCACCTTTGCCCCCGCTGGTTGTCGTGACTAGCACACTCTGGGGGTGGTGCATGGCTTGTATATATTGGGATGTTTTACGCATTTTATATGATTATACGGTTTGTCGGCGGTGATTGCTGCCCGCGGTTTTCCCTCGAAAACCCTTGGCGGGGTTTTTTAATCCGGGCAGTAATCCGCTTGCTGCGTTTTTGTATTGGGTCCCATAGACCGATTGGTCTCCGTGGACGATAAAAGTAACTTCCTTCCTTCCTTCCTTCCTTATTGAGATGCCTACCTTTGCACATTTTACACATTGCTCAAACTTGTATTAAAGTTGTGCAAGTTGAAGAGTAGGAGTAACGCATATGATAAAATTATTGTGCTTGCAAAACATAAGTGGCGTGATATCAACTATAGTGGTTATTGAGCCTATATGAGCTCTTTTCCATGTCTTATCTTATCTTCTACCCTATAGAATAATGCTATCTTATCTTAACATATATAATTATTGGAGGACGATTCTTTTGGCATATTATTTTAAGATCCCTCTCTATAATCACGACACGTCAGCTCTTTTCGTGCGCAACACTTCTATTGTAAATATTTTGACACTTTGCAGGCCATGGCGTCGACACTGCGGCATCTGCGCTCTTCCCTTCCTCTGGTGGTCTGGCGTCTGGGCGATGGCGGGATTAGAAGGGCGAAGCTATGGCTATGGCGAAAGAGGAACCCGAGGATCAGAAATCTGGGCGTCCGTAGGGGCCGGGGCAAGTGGGTTTGAAGTCGGGGGAAGAAAAAAGACGCATTTGGCTCGGTTCTTTTTCTACTCCAGAGATGGCTGCCCACGCCCATGATGCTGCCTCCCTCTGCCCCAAAGGCCTCAATGCTAAGCTTTTTTCCTTACCAGCTTCCCATTCTTTCCCCCACTTCTACTCCGGCCATTCAAGGGGCTGCCTTCGCTGCTGCCTTGGCCCCTAAATCCGCCCTCTCTCCCGGTTTCAGTTCTCCCTTGGACCGAAATGGCCATTCTTGAGCCAATTGTGTAAACTTTCATAACTTAAATCGATTCTTTTTCCCTACAGACTATCATGGCATGCTTTTTTTGGTATGTATTATTGCTTCCTCTTGCATGCTCAACATGATTTTTTGTGGCTTATTTGTGCTAAGAAGGCGGCCAAAAGTATTTCATTTTCCAACTTGCCATCCATTTGATACAGGCTAATCTGGCTTAAAAGCATTACCATTAGTAAACCTAAGGTTTTCTTTTCTTGCTTCTAGTTTTATTGATTGATTTTCTTCCATCTATTTTATCTTCATGGCTCTGGTAATGGTTTTGTTAACATCTATTTGGATATAAGGTTGCATGTTTTTTTAATTTCCTGCAAAGTTCATTATGGGTAATTTTCACAGTGATCGTCGATGTCTTTTCAAGGCCACAGAAATGCACAATGGTATAGCATTTGGTGCCTGTCTGTAGAAGTTACTCATTATTGATTTCAGATAAATTGCAGGAACTTAGATTGGATGTATGAAGGACTTATTGCAGCACAATGAGCAAAACTTGCTAGCTTTCAGACTTATGTTATGACTTATGGACCCCTGAATCAATTATTGCTTATATTGCTCATGTTTCTACCATATCTATGTTGGCATGTTGACCTCTTTCCTAACTCTATTACCATGCAAAAGCAACATCAACAGAAAAAGCAAAAGCAAAAGAGACTGAGCAGTTGGAATAGGACAGAATGAGAATGAGAATGAGAATGATATTTTATCGTCCACTGAGGCCAATCGGCCTATGGGACCCATAAGGAGCGCAGCAAACTTATTACTGTCCGGGTTAAAAAAGCCCCGCCCCGAAGGGTTTTCGAGGGAAAACCGTGGCAGTAATTAGAATGCTGTCAGACTGTACAAGTATACATCAATGTACATATACATGTCAAGTGTGTGCCCGAGGACATAGCTGATCTCGCATGTCCATAACCTCCTGAAGGTATGATCCCAGCACCCGTACGGATGTTGTGCTCAATGTCACATGTAACGACTGGCCGGGCCTGACCAACTCAGCATAGCGCGTCCGAATTTGATCATATACTGGGCAACTTTGAAGGGTATGAGATTCATCCTCAATGACTCCCATTTGGCAGCATTCTTATTTCAATTAATATGTTCGTCTGTAGACAATCATCATTATTTTATATCTTTATCATTCCCTGGTTGTTGCAAAGTTCTGACTATGATGATTTGGAATGGTGCAGGACTTAAAGGTGTTAAATGGCCAGATAAATTTGTCTACCACGATCCTCCTTTATAAGGTACTTGGCGTTGCTACGCCAAAGTTTATGTTTCCATCATCTTTATTTATCTGCAAATAAATCAATAAATTGCCTAATATTTGTCTGTTTTTCCCATAAGATACTTGTGTTGCTATTATGGTTAATACTTAGATTTCAGATGTCAGATGATGGAAATAATCATGTGCAGTAGGATTTCCTTAGCTGTACGATGTGTGTGACACGTCTTTTCAGTGTGGCATCTTTCAACACCTGAATTTCGCCCTGTGCAGGCAACCCCGCCATGCCCTCGCTCGCCTGTGCACTCATTGAACACCGAGAAATGCAGATAGCCTGGGAGGTCCGGTAGTCTGTGCCCTGCATGCTCCCATGTTTCCATGAGGAAAATGAGATCCATATCTGGTGCAATAGCGTTGAGACTCTCGCCTTTCTGCCAGGGGAATCCCCGACAGTTCCAAGACACCATCCGGAGGCACAGTTCCTATTTGTTGGCATTCGATGTGGACGCTCGATGATCTGCCCTGGTTGCAGGGGGAGCAGTGTGCGGCGTCTGAGCAGCAGTCGGAGCAGCGGGAGCAGGAGGTGCAGTAGAGGTACTGGCAACAGCAGCAGCAGCAGGAGCAGGAGTGGCAGCAGCCTGACGCATTGCCTCGGTGACCTCAGCAGGCGCCGGCCTGAAAATGCGAAGCTTGCCCCGGACAAGGCCTGCAGCCCCCCCTCTACGACGGACGTCCCTGACCTGGGCCAGGCCGGCGGGACTCCTGTTGCATCGGGGTGAGATCTTGGTCGACATACAGAGCAGTCCCCTTCAGTATGAAAGCTCAATTTTCCAATTGTTGTTTGCATTCTATTATCATATATAATATAGTGGTGATGCAGGACAATCAGGATATGAGGGTGATGCTGCGATTTTGGCCATTGGCAGTGATAAAATGTACACTATGTAGCTTCAAGTATGCGACCTGATCAAGTATTTAAACTGCCAAGTAGGATCTATAAATGAATTGTTTGAGTTTCAATGTAGTGTGTAATAGCGTGGAAACTCCAATCAAAGGACTTAATCATCGTTTAGCTAGAAGCAATTGATATCGTGTTCAACCTTTGACATGTTAATAGACCTGATACATGTTCAATCACAATAATATAATTCGTTTGCTAGGACTAGCTTGACTTAACATTGTAACGTTCAAATATCTAACACGTGTAATTATTGTTGCCATGATTCCTTCGTCCTGCAAAAGCACTGGGGCTGCTTTTCAAAATTGGGGCAATTTATACGCGTGTCAGATTTAAATCTTAGATCGTCAAATTCACTTGCATTTACATAAGGTTGTTGCATAAGTTTGTTCAGCCATAAACAAAGCAATTATATGAATACAGAATGTACTGGCAGAATGTACTGGCATGTAGCTTCAGATCGTTGGATTGTTGTGTTCGAAATGGATATATATGAAAAAGTATTTCTATTAGCTTAAACAACACACATTTGGAGTTGCATTTGTCTAGAGAAGAGAGTTGAGAATGGTATTGGCATCCAAACTTTTATTATTTGTGAAAAATTAGAGTTCAATACATTGTTGCTATAGAGAAATGTAGACATCTATTACATTGACAATGACTTTGGATGGCTATGAGCTTGCTTAAAAGGGATAGGGACAAATTTTCTCTACTGTATTTATAGTTTCGTTCTTCAAGAGCTAACGGATGGCTTCTATATAAGAGAATTGTTTTTTGAAGAGAAAAGAATCGTATCTGCATCTACTATCTATATTTAGGGATTTGTTGTGCATCACTATCAAGTCTTTTCAAATGGTAAACATTGTTTTTTATATAGTGGGTTTTCTCTAGTGCACATTTCATGTATAGGACTTCATAGTCTTATAATTTCAGACTGCCATGTAGATCCTAGAATGCTCTGCTTTTCTCACGTGAGGTTAGTTCAGTTTGAAGCTTTATTGTTGTTGCCAACCACAGCATCCATGTATCATATGGGCTTAGGAACGCAAGGCAATAGTGCGGGTTTGAATCCCGCGTTCAGACTGACACATGATCCAAGCACAATCTTCACCCTTTATTTGAGTAAGGACATGAGGATTGGAAAAGAGAAATGTTCGCAACCAAGGAACCAAGAGAAATGTTCGCGGCCGAGGAACCAAGTTATTTTCAACGTATTTCAATATAGCTCTTAGCCTTCTAGCATAGGGTCAAAATGTGGTCCAAACGTTACTTGCCCAGCTGGGAATTTATGACCGTTAGACATTACAGTGGATCCAATTGAACAGGTTAGGAACGAAAGAAATGTTCACGGCGGCCTTGGCCGCCGCCAAGGCCGCCGCGATAAATTTCTTGTGTGTTATTAGGATAATGCTATGTGATATTACAAGTTTGGGATTTCTTTGTTTTAACAATGCCATTATATTGTTTATAAGCTTGATCCTTCCAACATGAGTTTTTTTTGCATGATCTCAATACAACATCTATTTCAATTGTTAACAAGATTGTTCCTCGTAGCATGATTGCTCCCGACATGATAGTGAAAACCCAAAGGTGACTTTGAAGATGCGTGAGAAGACAATACTTTTTCAAATAAACAAGTTCATGGCCATGGTTCTATATGAGAAATTCGAGGAAGATGTCATAAACGACTGGCATTTACTTTTGGTCTCCTCCGATTTCGTTAAAGAATGATGCATTCAATGGGTCATAAAGATGCTTACATCAAAGTTACTAGTATCTTGAGGACCCTAGAGCAAAAACTTGTATGACTACTTGCCTTTTACATAATAAAATACAAAAAGATGAGTTCTCACATTCAATATTGTGGTACAAATGAGGGGTCTAATCTTCTTCCCATAAAAATGAATTCAATCTATGTTTTGTGCATGTAGGGTCTTCTCCAATAGCTACAAAAGTGGAATAGCCTAAACAGAAAAAATGTAATGAACCACCTGTCCACAGATAAAAGCCTAATGAGAAGAGAATGCAACCACAAGTGAATTTGTGAGATGCAATAAAATGATAATTTTCCTTGGTTGGAGCTACGTACAAACTGAATAATTTTTTAACCTGATAGTCTCTGCAATGCAGAGGAATGAATGTCTACAATTATTATAAATGAGCATTGGAAAAGAGTCAAATTCTATATAGATGCCATATGAAGGTGCTCCACGATCAATGGTGGTTTTATCAACGCCATGCCGCTTGCCAATTATGCCCCACAAAACGAGGCCATAAAATGATGCTTGCCAATTATTCCCCCCCAAATTGGGGCCATAAAACCTATACAAGCCAGGAACTCTACCATGCATTTGTAGTGATTCCTTAATACATACCCACTGTCACTTTTCATTAACTTAATCTAATGCAGACCTTTATTTACTTAAACCAGCACGGATACGGGCAATTAGAACATAAAATAATGTACTAGCATCTGGTTCAATATTAGATAAGTGCATGCCATCAAAACTTTTATCATAGCATTCCATAAGACAACATCCCTAATTGTAAATTTATCTCAAAGACTTTTTGTGCCTCTGCAAGGGACTCACATTTTGCATACATGTCGACCACACTGGCTGGAACAAAAAATTCCTTCTTAAATTCATTTTCTGGAACCATGATGTATATTTCCCTTGTCAATGGATCTCTGTTGCCACAAAAGCTGGACTCCAACACAAGAGCATTCAGAAGGTACACCTTGAAATCGCATTATCTAATGAATTTCACTTGAGTAAAGACAGGTGAAATAATGCTTTGCATATGTAGTAGCAAGGCATACAACATTTGGAGTATAGCATGACAACAATATTCTGCATATGTAGCAGCATCATCTAAAGTCTACAAGATACAATTCTTCATAAACACGTACCAAATTGTCTATTCAAATGTCACGTTAGTTGCGTCTATTACCACTGCCATAGTGCAAGTACGATACAATAACGGTCGAAAGAAAATGCAACATGGCTGTAACTGTCGCCACATGTTAATTTACCTTATGCATTACCAATATGCTGACCTTGATTTGTTGGTGATTATAGATGTATGTGGCATGAACAAATCCATCTGAAGCTACAACCACAGTTGCATATGAAAACTCCCCGTGCTGTTGCTCCTACAATGTCAATACATCAGTCCAACTGTCACCATCCTCTTTTGATATGGTAATTTGTAATACAACTCACGAAATCGTATTGTATAAAAGCTATAATTTGGCATCTTTGAGCCTTACAGCAACAAAACCTGCATCCATGAAAATCATCAATATCAAAATGGGCTTCGTATATGAGCAAAAGAAGACACCTCTAAAAAAGTTGACATACTCCTACATTGGCCAAATGTTTACATATCAAGAACATTGGCTTCAAAAACCTATTGCAAACTGCCTATCCTTATGTGTTAAAGTAAATGCAATACCCTTGTATATCCACCATAATAATTTTCAAAAGAAGATGATTCAATTACGCACTATATTTTATAGGCTTAGATGATTAGTAGCAATGTTGCAGAAGCACAACCACCATATACATAACAAACAAATAAGGAACATACCACAATTTGGATTTGGAAGCTTGATGAGAGTAGCATGGGTTTACATGTAAACCCCATCTTTTTTTTTTTAGCGGCCATACATACTCTTCCAATTGTCTCTGTGGATCTAAGCAGAACCCATATTTCTTCATTCGAAGCCATAAAGGGAACATGCTGAATTATGCCCATAGGGTTGTCTTTAATAATTGGACAACACTTTACGCATGTGCAGCCAGCATCTAGAGTAATCTGAAGCATGATAATCTCTTTAATATGCAAACTAAGGAAAGGAAGTATAGCAGCTGACTTCACTAATTGAGTTCCAATAGAGTATGCACTGTTGCTTGAACTAGTCTTGATGGGGTTGAAAGAAGCCTGAAAATTCTACACAGATGTCAGCAATATTGTGCATTTCCTTTCCCTAACAAATAAAGCAGGAAAATAGGTCTGAATTGAAAGATTTGTGATATGGTAGCATCCCCTTACGACTAATTGGAACTGTATTGCGGAGAATCAAACTACTGACATTTAAGGGGAATGAATGCAAGCAGATACGTTCAAGAACTTGCCATTGATAAATCAAACTTCTGACAGAAATAAATTTCATAGGACAAACGCTGAGGATTCATAGCTTGCAATGGTGGTCATTCCAGTTCCTTTTCCCAATCCTCCTCGGGCATGTTGGATGTAAGTTCATCGGTCCAGTGGTAATTGTCCAAGCTTACCTTTTCTGCGAAATGGATTATAAGTTCAGAAAGCTTTTGGGAGCCACACTCGTGTGCTTCGTATACTGCATCTGCAACTTTATTTATGATCACATGAGTGATCACAGTTATGCCATGACTGACATAACTGTTCTTGGCAGGTGTCTCATCTACAAGCACTCCATGTCTTACACTCATACGGGCCTCAACCTGAGTAGTGGCCTGCAGGATCTTGGGACTATTGCTGGGTCTGACAGGAACATAATGATGATGTAATCTTCAATGGTCTGTTGGAGACAGTTAGACAGTATTGAGGCGTAGTAGTTTATCTCCTGCAGGTATGTTCGACAGTCCACTACAAACAATGAAGTCGTCTTTAGAATAGTCTGGGTGGCAACAACTAGAGAACCCTGACATGACATCACCATGTATGTTTTGGAGACCGTCTCAGGAATATCCAAGTCTCCACTGACTCCGCACTTCAGCTCCACAAGGACTTTTGTGGGTAGATGGGCTGGCTTTTCCTTGTTTCTGGACTTATTTGCCTAAATAAATCCAGGTGACCCCTTTGAGTACTTGAGCAGGTTTGCATCAATTATGCGCATCATCTCTAAGATACCCTGCTTAGAGAGGTTTGTTATTCTAGACATCTCGAAGAGTTCCTTCGAGATGGCCTCCCTCATGACACGGAGGTCTTTCATGTTCTTGCAGGCTTCTGGAAAGGATGTTACATCCTTTATTTAGGAAACCTTCTTCTAAAAGACATGTCCATACAAGACTGGAGCACCTTGAGTATTTCTTCCTTCCTTAAAGCCCGTGCACTCCTGAGTTATGTGACATTATGAAAGGAACTCCAAGAGAGAGAGTGCCAATTTTACTATCTAATACTTCTCTCTTATATTACGTAATCCAAAAATGGTACAAAAGAGGACATAAGTCCCAAAATGAAAAGTCATGTCTCAAAAGACGTACAAAAGTATAAATACAGTATATTATATATTTCTACCATGATCATGGTTTCTTACATTCTCTTCGACTTAAAGAAGACAATGTCCTCGTTGTTGAAGTCCCAAGTATTTTTTCAGATCTCAGGATAGACAGCGACAAAGGAAGATGAGGCGCATGTTGTATCTTCGATAGGCAAACCCTTCCATTGGACCAAGTATTCCAATATCGTTGTTCGACGGGTCATAACTCTCTCTCTTGTATCCAAGATCTTAAGAGGTTCCACTAGAACCTTATTGCCTTCAACAAACTGAGGTAGCGGTGCATCCTCAGGTTCCAACTGAGTTGTTTCACTTTCAATGAAAAGTTTCAAGAGTGAAACGTGAAATACTGGATGGATTTTCTTCCACGTGACGGGAAGCTTAAGTTCATAACTTACATCATTGAACTTGCGCAATATTTCATAAGGTCCAAAGTATCTTGCTCGTAACTTTGGATACTTCTTATTCACAGAAGCATAACGGTGTAGTGCAATGTACACCAACACCTTCTCTCCCACCGAAAATTCTAAATGGCGATTAACAAACTTTTTTTGTTGGAGTTGTGCATGACTTAGCTTATCTCTTACGGCAGTAATAATACCACCCATCTCCTCGACAACTTGATTAGCCATCTCTACTCGAGAATTCGCCAACCAATTAGCAGGCGTCCGAGGAGTAAAGCCATATGCTGCATGGAAAGGAGTAACACCTGTAGAAGCATGCAATGAGCTATTATAGGCAAACTCTATTAGTGGAAGATAATCGTCCCATAATGTAGGTTTATTTGCAGTATAGCTTCGTAACATAGCTTCCAGAGTGTGGTTAGTCCTTTCTGTTTGACCATCCGTTTCAGGATGATAAGATGAACTAAACTTAAGTTCTGTTCCAAGAGACTCAAATAAACTTGTCCAAAAATGACCAGTAAATTTAGAATCTCGATCGGACACAATCGACTTAGGGAGACCATGTAGCTCAAAAACATCTTTAATAAATAGTTGAGCTACCTGGCTGGCTGTAATGGCTTTCTTACATGGCAAAAAATGTGCCAACTTAGTCAATCGATCAACAATGACCAAGATTGCATCATTCTTTCTTAAGGTTCTTGGGAGTCTTGTGATGAAATCCATACATATTGATTCCCATCTCTCCTTTGGGATATCTAGTGGATGTAAGAGCCCAGCAGGACGGTGAGTATCAAGCTTCATGCGTTGACACACCAAATATCCTTGGATAAAGCGTTCAATATCAGTTTTCATGCGTGGCCAATAATACACGGAAGCCATATGTTCTAAAGTCTTAGAGAAACCGGGATGTGCAACATATGGTTTCTCATGGGCTTCCCTAATTATAAGAGAACGAGATGGTTTACAATTAGGTACACATAAATGATTCTTAAAATAAAGAAGATTTCCTTGAAGAGAATAATCTTTATAGAGAGAAATCTCGGCTTGACTCCGTTCTTTCCTAGTCAAGCTAGAGAAAACCTGCTTAAATTCGTGATCATGCTTATAAAGTGATGGAAACTGGCTAGCAAAGTCAGTGGTTACCACTGAAATTGCATTAGCATGTGCTCTTCGACTTAGAACATCTGCCACTACATTCTTACTTCCAGGAATGTAAATGATCTCAAAGGGCTAGAAGTTGGCTATGAATGCGAGCCACCTTGCTTGTCGTTTATTCATAACTGGTTGTGTAGAATAATAGCGTAAAGTTTGATGGTCAGTTTTAACACAGAAGTGAGCATTCATTAAGTAATGCTTCTATTTCTGGAGAGCATAAATCATAGCCAGAAATTCTTTATCATAAACAGAATAATTAGCTTCTGCACTAGAAAACTTGTGACTTTCATAAGCAATAACCTTTCCCTCTTGCATTAATACAGCTCCGATCCCATAATCACTTGCATCTGTCATAACATCATAAGGCTTGTGAGGATCTGCGATAGTAAAAATAGGAGCCATTGTTAATGCATTCTTAAGGTTCATAAAGCTTCGTTCAGCTTGTTGAGTCCATCGAAATGGAACATTCTTACGCAACAAATTAGTCAAAGGTGTTGCTTCTAGAGAGAAATTCTTAACAAACTTACGATAAAAACTTGCAAGACCAAGAAAGGATCTTACATCATGTTGGTTCTTTGGTACAGGCCATGTGCGTATTGCCATAACCTTCTGTGGATCAACTGAAATTCTCTGGGCAGAGATAAAATGTCCCAAATATTCAATATGATCTCTAAAGAAGAAACTTTTCTTAGGATTAATAAAATAGTCATGTTTTTGCAATAGGGTCAAAACAACTTTTACCAATTCCTCATGTTTTTCTAGGCTCTTAGAATACACAAGAATGTCATCGAGATACACAATAACACCCTTCTGAAGATGGTCACGAAATAGATCATTCATGGCTGCCATAAATGTGGCAGGAGCATTAGTTAAACCAAAAGGCATAACCATATATTCATAGTGACCAAAGTGTGTTCTAAAGGCCGTCTTATGTTCATGACTGTTAGAGCCTGGACTCTAACCTTGCAAGAAGGATGAAAAACCCAACAATACAAGCTCAATCTATCAGAACAAGGCAATGCACAACACAAAGAATCCTCATCTCCATAGCTCAATCAAGTAAAATACTCTCTCTCAATACACCGTCCCTCTGTTCTTCTCTCTCTGCTCAGATAATACCATGCTCATAATGGCTCCACAATGCGTACGTGCAAATATCCTGCACGCGTGCATGCGCGTATATCACTCTATATACGGTATATGATGAGTGTGGTGAGTGGTGACAAGTGTGGTGAGTGGTGACGAATGTGGTGAGTGGTGAATGGTGTGGTGAGTGGTGACGACCCCAACAGTGGCGACCACATTGGGAAAATGTGCCACTCCGTGGCGGAGAACCCACAACAAAACATACTAATATGGTCCTTGGGACATGTCCCCAAATGACACATTTACACCCTCCTCAAATCCAAATGACTAATACAAACAAACTGGTCCAAAATGACAGTGACGAAACAGAGTCTCTGTAACTGTGGCAAACTTTAAAAGCTGATATCTTGAGTTCCAGACCTCCGTTTGACCTGCACCATAGCTCGTTGGATTCGTATCGCCGAAACACATCTTTTGATGTAGGATAGATGAAGTATTATGGAACTGTCACCACCTGTTTTTACAGAAAAACGACCTGCTGTAACCCAAAAATTCTCCACAATTCTCTGTAATTGGAGCTATGCCAAATCTGAATCCTTTAGAAAAGCACTTCTCTTTCAAAATAAGGCCTGAAATCCTTTCCATGCCTGGATTTAGAGAACAATTCTCCTTCTAGAGTCATCAACCAACTCCAACCCTATGAAGCAAACATCTTCCAAATAGGAGAATGCTGACACCATGTAATAACAATAAAAAGTGTGGCCAAAGAACAAGCCACAGTCCAACAACCTGCTCAAATATTACTGCACTAGTATACCAATGTGGCAAATCTGATGTGATGTAATAGAACTTGCTAAACTGACATATTCCAGGTAGCTTATTAGTCTCAAATGGTGCAAACAAACCTTTATGAACATCTTTGGCTGCTGCACACTGAGATAAAGTGCTGGTCATATCCAATTTCCCATCCTTTATCACATAGTCATGCTTAAATTTATTCATCTCTTCCACACTTCCATGCTCAAACATGAAAGGAACTAGTTGTCTTTGATCCTCATATTTCTTTGAATTGCTCAAAGCATAAAAAATTAGCACTTCTAGCTCACGGTTTAGTGCCAAATCATCAAAGCGAGCAAATTTCTCCATTTGAGGCTTTTGAAAGTCTTGTTCATCTGGTATACATGTCTCAAATCTGAAAGTCTCAGAAAGAGGACTGTTGTCATGACTGTCACCAAATTGAAGAGCACGTACCATATCTCCAGAGTGGTCAAATGCTAAAATATCAATGCTTTCCACTTCTAGCTCACATAATAATGGTTCATCCTCATCCAAAAATGTTTCATATGTATGAAAAGTCTCAAACTCAGAGCTGCTCAAGCATCTATCACTTTCTTTCTCATGACAATGCTCAAACTTATCATTTTCACATAAAAGAACATGCTCATACTCTTCAACCATGTGAGATGTGATTAGATTTACCTGATTTCTATTTGTCGCATCCATGCTTGATTTCAGAGGATGATCTATATTCATTCCACTGCCCGTATCTATGTTTGCTCCTTTGACTAAAGACCCCTTCATACTCACATCGCAAAGAAATAGCCCTGGATCATTGGATTGCCGGACTGGTGGCTCCATTCTACTCTTGATGGTATCATTTGATATGATTTGTTGGACTGAAATTTCTGATTTTGTTCTTCCCCCTAACTCTTGCAACAAATTTGGAGAATAATGCATCAATTGCTCAAGAGTAAGTGTAACTTTAGTGGCCAAAACTTGGCTGATCACATCATCTTCATTTTGAATCTCCTCATCCACCATAGGAGGCATCCCTATGGGCTGATTTTCTTCGATCGACTGAAACTGTTCTGTGGGCAGTACATTGAATTGCACCTTCTTAGGTGCTGACACCTTCAAAGCTTGTTCCTTCAAAACCTTTGAAAAAGAGGTCTTAGTCTTCTCCGCCATCGGCACTACTCTTGATTCTTGAACCACCTTTTGTGATCTTGTAACCACATTTACTTCTCCAATCTCTTCTTCTTGCTGAAATGGGTCACTGTCTACCTCAACAAATCCACAATTTACTACTGATTTTGCCTTCTCTTGTTTCTTAAGCTCCTCAATAAGAGCCTTAACTTGAAGATTATCAATGTACTTTGCATCTTGAATGCGAACATCATTATTAAGAAGAGTCTTGATTCAAACACTTCTTTGCTTTGGTGGATACTTGTTGGTTGCCCATTCTGGTTTCCCATGGATTTTCCAACAAGTAGTCTCATCATGCTTGAATTTATCACATAACTTGCAATACAAAGGAGCCTTACTTGGATACCATCTTTGTTGTGGCTGCACCATTTGTGTGGAACTCATTGGAACTTGTTGAGCAATTGGAGCTTGTGGCATCATTGGAACTTGTGGTATGATAGGTACTGCTTGCATTGGTTGAATAGGAATAGGTGGTGCTTGTTGCATAACAGCAAATACCGGATTGGCCCTCTCAAAGAATCTCTTCTCCCTACATTCTTGATCATTATGGCCCTTTATTTGGCATCTTGAGCAAAATTTCAGCAATCTACATGTAGTATCAGAATGTCCAATAGACCCACAATACTCACAAGTAATAAATTGCACTTCCTTTGGCTTCTCACCAATTGTAAGCTTAGAAATCTTGGCTGCAATATCCTCTGTTTTATGCTCTGGAGCAGCAACTTCATGAATGTATCCCAGCTTATCTTCAGCCTTGAGAGCATACTTTTGTGCCTCTAGTAATGTTGTAGGCTGTTTGGCCTTCACCTTATGAGCAATAGCTCGTTTCAGCCCCTTCACATACCATTGGATATCCATTTCATCACTCCTTGCAATCTTCCAATGAACCACGGCTTTGAGAACCGCAATGTACCTCTGATTATACTCTCTAATTGATTCATCTTCCTTTTGTATAAATTTGGTCCACCTTTCTATAGTCTTATCCTTACCATGGACTTCTTGATAATTAGCAATGAAAGCTTCCTTTAATTCCTGATATGTCAGTGTATCTGGCTGAGTTTGTGCCCATTCCTCCACTGAATCTTGCAAAGAACTATGAAACCAAAGCAAGTAATCAGCAGCCGGTAGCTTACATTGCTGGCAATACCTCTCAAACTTCACAATATGCTTCAAAGGATCCCGATCTACCAGATTATTAAACTTTAGAATCCCCATTGTCTGAAAACCCCATACCATAGGTGGTAATACAGCCATCTCTGCCTCTTTTTGAGGTTCTTGAAATTGAAAAAACGAAATGAAATCTCCCTTCAATTTGAAAAACGAAATTGGATTACCTTCTAGATCAGTAAATGGAATCAAAACCTCCTGGATCTGAGAACTAGACCCCAGATCTGCTCCCAAATCTGAAAACGAAATTGAATCTTGATGCAATTTTGAGCCCAAAGATTGACTCACCGGTCCCCTTCTTGTTACGATGGAGCTTAGTGGGATCTCCTTCTTACTTCTCTTGGGCATAAAACTATGCTCCCCTTGTCAAATTCTACCCCAAAACCAATTACGGCAAAATTCCCTTCACACAAGAAATTGCTCCTTTCTCAATGGTGCCATTCTTTACCGACGATCACCAATACCAATGGTAACAACTCCTTTTTCAATGGAAATTCTTGCCAATCAATGGTCTGTCGAGCACCGTGGTCGCCAAATTGTTAGAGCCTGGACTCTAACCTTGCAAGAAGGATGAAAAACCCAACAATACAAGCTCAATCTATCAGAACAAGGCAATGCACAACACAAAGAATCCTCATCTCCATAGCTCAATCAAGTAAAATACTCTCTCTCAATACACCGTCCCTCTGTTCTTCTCTCTCTGCTCAGATAATACCATGCTCATAATGGCTCCACAATGCGTACGTGCAAATATCCTGCACGCGTGCATGCGCGTATATCACTCTATATACGGTATATGATGAGTGTGGTGAGTGGTGACAAGTGTGGTGAGTGGTGACGAATGTGGTGAGTGGTGAATGGTGTGGTGAGTGGTGACGACCCCAACAATGACCTTCTTTAATACTTATCTGATGATATCCGCTTTTCAAATCAATCTTAGAAAAATATTTGCTACCTTGAAGACGATCTAAAAGATCATCCATACGTGGCAGCGGGTATCGATTCTTGATGGTTATCTTGTTGAGCGCACGATAATCCACACAAAGCCGCATGCTCTTGTCCTTTTTCTTTACTAATAACACAGGTGCACTGTAAGGACTACAACTTGGGCGGATATAACCTCGCTCAAGAAGATCGGCAAGCTGACGCTCGATCTCCAAAGATTCTTGATGCGAGACTCGATATGGAGCTCGAGATGGAGGAGCGGACCCCGGAGCAATGTCAATCGCATGGTCCACACTCCTTCGTGGGGGGTAGCTCCGGACTGGAGTCCTGCATTAGAAAGGTCTTATATTCATGAAGAGGAAATATAGGTGGAAAGACGAAAAAGTCAACACCCTTCTTAGTTTCCTCATTTTCATATGCTTTATCATGTACAAGTAAGGTAAACAATTGAGCTTGTTGTTTCGTACCAACTTCTTAACTTGAATGGCTGAGAGTCATGGAGTCGATGGTAAATCGCGCTCTCCTTGCAATTCATATCTTTTTTTGTCCACCTGAAGTTTCATAATGTGTCTTCGAAAGTTGATGAACGGATCATACTTCCACAACCACTCTTGACCGATAATCATATCAATATGGGTCAATTCCATGACAACAAAAGAATCTCGTGCATGAAAAGTTTGAATTCAGTAGGTGATGTCCTCCACCTTATCAGAGGAGATTTGAGAACTCCCATCTGCGACTTGGACATCAAGTGGCTGGTCATGGGGACTGGTTGGGAGTCTTAACTTAGAGGCCATGGTGCGTGAAATAAAATTATGAGAACACCCTGAGTCTACTAGAATAATAAACTCCTGACCCCTTAAGGACCCCTTGATCTTAAAAGTGTCGTTTGGTAAAAATGGGGTGTCTTTCACTTGGGCGACCCCCACAAATACCACATTGTTAGATCCTGTATTCTTACTTCTCTTATTGTTGTTCTTAGAGTTATCCCCTTCATTCTTAGTATTGCTCTTAGGTTTCTTATGGGGACATTGGTAAAACATGTGCCCACCTTTTCCATATATAACATAAGCCTTTTTATCTGTACTCTGTCTTTTGTCGATCATTGGCTTTACCATAAGGACTTTCCTGCACCATTTTGCTTAGGATATTTTCCATCCTTGTGCATCTATTACCTTAAGTTTCTTGAAAACAGGTTTATTATCATTCTTCTTAAAAGAACTTTGGTGAGGATCCTTATTATTAGAGGAAATTCGACTTGAAGCATTTCGATCAATACCTTTTTGATCAAGATCGGGTATGAAGTCTGCTACTGCCTCAGCAAGTTCAATCGCGTCTTGAAGATCTTCAGGAGATGATTTCTCAACTTCTCTTCTTACATATTTCTTTAGTCCCCAAAGAAATTGATGCAGCTTCGTCTTCTCTGTTAGATCCTCAATCTCCAAAACACAGGATGTAAAATCTTGCACATAGGAAGCAATGCTTCCTATTTGGCGTAATTCATGTAACTTATCCCTCAATTTGAGATCGGCATTAGAAGGTATGAAATAGTTTCGTAATTGTTTAATAAACTTGGGCCATGTTTCAATCTTATGGGCCTGCCCTAGTTGGACAGCCTTGGTATGGTGTCGCCACCATGACAAGGCATCCTTTTCTAAGGAGTTTGAGGCACAAAGGACCTTCTCCGAGTTTGGGGTTTCAGCAGATTGAAAATATTGTTCCATTTTAAAAATCCAACCAGAGAGGATCATTTTATTTCTAGCCCCATTATATGGTTTAGGCAAAGGAGGAACATAAGATTTCTTATCTCTTTTTAAAAGGTGGTATAATTGTTTAACCTCTGGAGAGAAGTCGTTGGGTTCCTCTTTGCCTTTTTGTCTATCTCCCTTCTCTTTGTCTTCATCAGAGTCCTCATCACGCCTGTGCCTACGGCTCCCTTCACTTCGTAATTCGGCAAGTTGGGCAGCCATAGTATGAAGTTGCGCACGCAGATCATGCATTTCCTCTTGGAGAGGGTCCCCGATGTCGAAGTCCTCTCCCTCCAAATCCACATCCAAGCAGTCCCCATGTTTAGAGTCCTCATGTTTATCATCTTCAAGTTTAACATCCTGAAGCATTTCCGTATCAAGAGGAGCTGAAGTGCTTGCCTCTGGCTTGGGATCGCCTTCTTTGGGTGGGTCTCTAAGGGGGAGATGCCCCCACTATTGGAGCGCTACTAGATTCTTTTAGAGGGCCATCTTTTCTTAAAGGATACGGGGAGCGCGTTGGAACCACCGTGGCTTGTCTTCCTTAGGCATCTTAAATAACCTTCAAAGTGCACTAGATTATGTTAGCGTAGCACAAGCTTCTTAATCTTAAAAATTTCAAAAAGAATTTTGAAAGTTTGCGTTAATTCAAAATAACTTTTTTTTTTTTTTTGAAGGTCAGGGGAATCTCACGAAAGTTGTCGAAGAGTATTAAACCCTCGACCTTTAAAGTCCCACAGTGAAGTCTTATCCACCACCACAAACACTTAATGCTTAACATTTATTTTAAGACAAAACTATTAAGCCTTTTAAATCTTATTTGATTTCTTATCTTAAAAGGTTCGTTGCTTTTTATTTTTCTTTTTTATTTTCTTCGTTGCTTCTTCTTTTCTACACCGGTCGCCTTGGCGGTTCGGCCGACAGCAGCGATGGAGTACCGAGATAGCCAGTTCTTTCCCTGTGTTTTGGATGACAGAAAGTTTGGTGGGTTTCTTTGGATGTAGCCAAGGACTTCTTCAAATTCGGCCAAGTTGGCTCTGGACTAGCAAAATTGGTCTGTTTCAGGTCTGATTCCTCGACACCGTCTTCCGGCTGTGCCTATAACAATTTTCTTTGCAAAAGGGCCGATTTAAGCACGAATCCGGCCAGATCTCTGGAAGACCTGCGGATTTTTTTTGCCCTAACCACTAGATCGGAGGTATTTGCAAGAGGTCCCGAGTTTATTTGCCACAACAGAGTCTTATTGCATTTTCCTGGCCCCGAAATTGTGTGTGCAGACCCACAGATCTCTATGTATACTCTGCTTTCTGTTCTTATTTCTACTTGTAATACTTTAGAATTTCTTTAAGGGTTCTTACAGCGATTTCCAGCAAGCTTGCTTAAGGCACATTGGATGTACTATGGCTGAATTTTTTAAGACAGATCTTGCCGGAATGCTCTTCTTATTTAGTACTTGTAAACTTTATTATAATTCTATTCGAGATTTCTTGCATTTTCTTTTCATTATTCCATTGCTGAAATTAATTCTGAGAACAAATAAATGCGAGCAAGGCTCACCTTGTTTCTGAGTTTGTTTCTCAAATCTTCTGGTTGTCCTTTAGATCTTTTAGGCTCTGATACCAATTGAAAGGAACCCCAAGAGAGAGAATGCCAATTTTACTATCTAATACTTCTCTCTTATATTATGTAATCCAAAAATGGTACAAAAGAGGACATAAATCCCAAAATGAAAAGTCATGTCTCAAAAGACGTACAAAAGTATAAATATAGTATATTATGTATTTCTACCATGATCATGGTTTCTTACACATTAAAATCTCCAAGTGATCCCTTCTCAGCCTTGCCCGACTCCCCTGCAAGCTCAGCTGCTGCCCATTTGTTCCACACCTTATTCCATTTGTTCCACATATGATCAGGACTGAATACAATGTGGTATGATGCTACGTTCTTCTTCTTCTTCCTCCTCATGGACATCCTTTTTTTCTGTTTATGATGACCTTGCTGATCATCTTTATCATGTCTTCATACTTATTGTCCTTCTTCTCCCCCTGCTTCTTTCTTGTTGACATTGGATGACCAAGCTCAATCCATTGTTTTGTAGCTTGCCTCAACTGCATGGGATAAGCCCTGACACAAGACAATAAAATAACAAGTTAGAATAAATGAGTTGTGCATGTCGCGCTTAGCGCAAATGAGAGTAAATAAACTGTATTCGCTAGGCGCGAGGTAGCAGTCAAAGCATGCACGCATGCTTTGACTCCTACCTCATGCCCGAGACTCTGTGCATGCTTTGATTGCTACCTCGCACCTAGTGCGAATACACTAAAGCAATATGACAGGATTTTAGACTAAAATGTTAAATCAAATACACTAAAGCGTTAAGACTGTATTCGCGCTACGCGCGAGGTAGCAGTACTGGGTATGCACAGAGTTGCAAGTATGTACTTTCTTACATACACATAATATGTACAATATATACACAGTATATATACACAATATATACATAATTTCTCAATAAATGGACATCTCCGTTTTACATTGTCTTTATCTCTTTCACCTTTTTGCTCTTCTCGGCCTTGCTCCTTGTCAATCTTCCTTGTCTGCACTTTGTCCGCATCCTTCTGTCTGTTCCTTGTCTGTATGCTCCTTGTCAACTAGTTTCTTTGCAAATGTTGACTATTTGAGAACATCCTCGCTGGGCTGATCCAGACTCCCTGCAAGCATGTAGCATAAGAAATATGTCTAGTTTCGTCGAAGTTGTTCGCAACTTCTAGAAGCATCGATGGTGCCAGAGTCCAACCATAGAGCTTGCAAGGCAGCTGATCAACTTCATTCTTGGCTGTGATACTTGTTGGCACCATCCACTGGTCTCGTGCAATGATCATTCTTTCTGCTTTAGGATTTCTTGACACCCCTCTAGATTTGGAAGAAAGGCTAGAATAGTTGGACATGCTTTTTCATGGTTTTATGGCCCATTCTCTGGATCATTTACATACCCCTGATCATTCCTACTTGTGAGAAGAACATGATCATAGTACTCATTGACTTTTACAACTTCTATTATAGGTCTTTTGTGGATATTGGCCAGCTCTTCTTCCGTTCTATTGACTTCAACATCCTGTGGTTGGCGTCTAAGTTCTCCAACTGGGATACAATAGCTTGGGACATACAAGATATGTGGATACACAGCACGCAGTACGCACATGTCGCAGGTGAAGAGAGATTATATATTTTCCAGGTGTTAACTGATGTGACTAATTTCCATGTAATTCATAAAAGAATGTAATTTCCGTGCATGTTCTATGTACTTTCTAATGTGATAGTGATAACTATGGTCTGGGAGTATCATATAACTAATTAAGTTAGCATATAACTAATTACAAACTGATTAGATTATAGCTTGATGCTCAGAGTCCGATCTATATCCTCGGTCTCTTATACTACTTTCTTGGGGTCCTTCTTGCCTCTCTTTGATGGCGCTATTGGTGCACTAGTTTCTTTACCAATGATCCCTTGCAAGCTGCACAAGGAATATTGTTGTTAGCCATTTCAATATATTATAAGTGGTAGTAAATCGACATCAAACACCCGGGGTCTCGTGCTAAGTACGACAAGCTAACTAAAAAGATTAAAAAGAGGTAAGTTTGAGGGCAATGGCTAATGATTCGCGCATAGCGCGAGTCGGAGAGGATTCCCCTCTTTTTTAAATTGTAAGAAGCATCGAATCTGGACTTCTCGCGCTTAGCGCGAGCTTAACACAGTTTAATGAATTCCATGTAATTTTTGAAATGTACGTGCTATTTCTTGCGCTAAGCGCGTAAAGCTTTGGGAAAAAGCTTAAAGACTTATTATGTAGCATAACTCATCTTCAGTCTTCGCTAGTATTATCTTCAGCCAAATCAGTCCACTAAAGTGCAGCAAAGCGACCATATGCAACATGAGGACTAGACTCACGTATAGCAAGTGCTGAGGAGAGCTGAGATGCAGAGGTGTTAGAACCCTTAGCTGACTTTCGAGGTTGACGACAAGCAGGTGGATGTTTAGGTGGAGGGTGGGCACACGACGATCAATGTCCATGTACTAAAAGTTACCTATTTTTGGCCTGTCACCATTTCATGGGCCATATTAGTTGAGTATCCTGGACCAAATTAGCCTCATCAGATGAGTCTTATTCCTAATGTAGTCATCCGAGATCCTGTGTGCAGAAAAGGTAAGAGACAAACAAAGTGCCCAGAGCAGCGCCCAGTGTGTGTGAGGGAGAGACTGGGGGGGAGTGGGAAGGGGAGGGTGAGGGAGGGGAGAGAGAGAAAGAGAAAAGCCTTGGCCACATGATCTATGAGATGGCTCGATAGAGATTTTTAAGCAAGAGAATATAAGGAAAGGTTAAGAGTGGGGTTTCACCACTCTCGATTTTGAGAGATAATTCGTCCACTATCATTAGGGGCATTTTTACTAAGTTTCATCCATTAGTTAAGTACCCACCGAAAGTATTTTTCCTCCCTTCAAATAATTTCTGGCACCGCACACAGCTAGGAAGAAGAAGATTGAGTCAGCTATGGCACCCTTGCTGTGGCATCCCTATTTCAAATGCACCTTCATTTGCTCTGCCGACAACTTTGGCCAAGACATCACAAAATAAATTGCAGAAATTGTTTCAGATAAATCATATAAAGCATCACTATTCTCCGGTCACTTTGCATCACAAAAAGCACTCTTTGGCTTCTGAAATGACTTTGCTTCTTCAATATGTCTTTGTGATGTCCCCTACTCCTTATACGATGCACACATCGTATCAGAAGGCGGAGCATTCCCCCTGACAGCCAAACTGGCAGGGGGCATCCACTTGACTCCACTCCCAGTGGAATGAGCCAACAAGGGAAGAGTGGATGTGTCATTCACCCGTCTCCCTTCGGGTCGATCTAGCTGCGGAAGCGTGAATAAACATGAGCATGTAATAACAATATTTCAATACAATCACCTCGAAGGGTGAATACATCATATTCATCACATATACAACAACATCAATATGAACAATAACAACAAAGGGGAATCCTACCCAGGGCTCAGACTCAAGGGGGTTCGACTGACGGCTTGGGCCTCCAGAAGTCATTGCAGACAGAATTCATGGCAAATGGATTTGGCTGGCATGAGAACATGGCTAAGGGTAGTCCACTCCATCCGCCCCTCGGCCCCTCCTGTGCACACTTTGCAGAGTGGGTTGAAAAGTGTTGGGACCGGACCATAGCCTGCCGGGTGCATAGCCAAGAGGGCTACTACTGGGTTGCATCTCCCCAGCCCCAATGAGGCAGGAGGAGAGTCACCTCTCCTCCAGAGGCTTCCATGCCCAACACAGGTGGCTAGAGGGCCACTGCCCTTATTCGACTTGAACCCAATGGAGAGTGACGCATCACTCCACGGGTGTCGAGCTCATGCGTTGCCCACACGCAATGGCAAGCCATTAAGCCTAGCTCACAGGGATCCCTGGTAGGCTTTACACACCAGAGGAATCGTTCTCTATTGGGACAAGTACCCCCTTGTTCTGCCGGTCTAGCCCCTCTACCCACAACCCGGTGGGCTCCTGTGCACAGGCCGCAAGTAATTGGGAACTAGTAGGCTATCTAGGAGCATCTGCTACACAGGCTTTAGGCCTCTACCCCCCTTCCCAATACATGAAGGTCACAGAGTGAAATACCAACATCATCATAGAACTGAAATGAAGAATAATATCTAATCTATCTATCTAACGTCTAGAGTTAGGTTCCTTTGTTAGAGCTTATGATCTCGGGATCTATAAGGCTTCTAAAGCTGCAAAACCAGCTCATTGCCAAGTTAAAAGGCGGCTTTGCACAACAGAATGACCATTTACCTGGCGCCTGACTTGCTCCGGATCCTCGGAATGCGTCCATGCTTATGATCTTGCTGAAGACTGCTGCTGCTCGAAGATCTGTTGTGCAAGGGCGGCTTTACAAAGCCTGGCAATGCGAACTCGAGTCCTGGTTTGGCCGAAATGGCTCAGGAGAACCCTGTTGAACAACACAATTTAGAAGTATCTTGTAGAGGGTCCAGCGTTCATTGTCGTCCATAGGAAGTATAGTTGAACGAGAATCGACCATGTGTAATGCACTAGAATGAGAGAAATTAACTAATTAGAAAATGATATTCCTCTCGCCAGAAAATAATTCTAAAGGTTCAAAATAATTCAAAACGCGTCAGGCGCGTTTTCTAGAGTGTGTTTTTTTTCAAAATTCTACTTCACACGCGCCTGGCACGATTTGATTAAACTTGCAGGAAATAGAAAGGCCAAACTCGAAATGTGCCAAGCGCGATTTCGTCCATTCTAATATATCATACTATAGAAAAAAGATAAGCATATCTACCTATGGGCAAAGATCATTACTCACGGGCAGAGAGCAAGGACGAAATACTAGAAGCCAGTGAATATGAATAGATATATGAAATGGAGTAAGAGCAGATAGCAATAGAAATAGCAGATATGAAATAGAATACGAGCAGAGAGCAATGGAATAAGAACAGCTAGAACAAGAACAGATATAATAACAACAGATAGAATAAGAGCAGATAGCAATAGAATAAGAGATACAGTAGATACAACAGATATACAGAATTAGAAGAGAATTAGAATTAGAAGAGATACAGCAGATACGGCAGATATACAAAATTAGAAGAGAACAGAATATAGTATTTTGTTCATTTTCTAAATATATCTGTTCTTTCAAATACCTAGAAATAAGAACAAAAGAAGAACTAGAAAAGAAATAAGAATAAGAGATAACAATAGGAGAACTAGAAGAATATATTTGTTCTTTCAAATACGAGAATAAGAATAAGAATAAGAATAAGAATAAGAATAAGAATAAGAATAAGAATAAGAATAAGAATAAGAATAAGAATAAGAATAAGAATAAGAATAAGAATAAGAATAAGAATAAGAATAAGAATAAGAATAAGAATAAGAATAAGAATAAGAATAAGAATACGAATACGAATACGAATAAGAATAAGAATAAGAATAAGAATAAGAATAAGAATAAGAATAAGAATAAGAATAAGAATAAGAATAAGAATAAGAATAAGAATAAGAATAAGAATAAGAATAAGAATAAGAATAAGAATAAGAGAACTAGAGAATATAGGAATAAGATAGAATAGGAGAATAGATAGAATATAGGAATAAGATAGGATATAGGAATAAGATAGAATAGGAGAATAGATAGATATCAGAGTTCCAGAAAGCTTGTCGGATTAGAGATTAACATACTTTAAATAACACAGACTTCAAATAATAAAGAAATACCAACATTTTCAAGTTCTTGATTAGAGATTTGAGCCAAAATCAAAAGCCGATTTGAGCCAAAACCAAAAGCCGAGATTTGAGCCGAAACCAGATTTTGAGATCGATTAGACTTCAAGCGACTTCAAGCGCCTCAATTACACTAGAAAGAGTGAAAGAATCATTCGAGATTCTAATGTCAGTTATGATGGTGATTGTCTGGAAGAAAAGGAAAAATATGTTTATTTCGATCATTTCCTCTATATTTTTTGGATCAATTGAATTATTTTGTATGTGCTCTTCAATGATCAAATTTAGTAAAGATGGTTGGATTCCATTAGTTCTGGCCGTTATTTTCATGGCTTTCATGTATACATGGCACCATGATTTACACAATAAGGTTTCCATGAAGTGGCGGCTTACACTTGGTCCTAGGCTTGGCATTGTTCGAGTTCCTAGGAATTGAGCTAATATATACAGAGCTCGTTACTGGAATACCCGCCATCTTCTCTCACAAACACTATGCTGGCCCTAAGAAGGATAGGCCAAAATATCTAGGCATGGATTGTTATGAACCTTCTACTGATGTGGAGTGCCACCAATTTGTAGTAGTAAAACCAGCAGATCTAGAGACCTATCCAGTGTGGTTGGGATACACCATCTCGGATATTTGCAAAGAAGAAGGTAATGTTAACTTCAATAAGAATGTGAGAGTTACAATACCTCAAGATGTCAGGAATAAGGCTATCATATCATTGGGGATGCTGGAGGAAAAATGAAAAACTATGTAAATATGTTTTCTTCATTAATATGTATCAATCACAGTCATGAAAAGTTGTGTACTACATGAGCAGTGTGATATATGATTTTGTAATTTGAAGTTAAGGTGTGAATTGATCTTAAGGTGTGTGATTATATGTTAACGTGTAGTGAATTTTATCAAGTTACTAAAAACTTGCAATTAAAAATATATCTCAAAATCAAGAGATAATCCCAATTTACTTGAATGATGGTTTAGAGTTGTAAGTTACAAGATGCAAATGGGTCTTTTAGCAATACTCTTTTTTTTTTTTTTTAAATTCTATTATTACATTAAGGTGAAGAATTTGACCACTTTGACTATGCTATTGTCTAGTATAGATTTATATAAATACATAGAACTTTCGTTACCAAGGAGTATTGTAGAATCAAATACAAAGGGATCAAATTTTTTCTCAAGCTACTTATCATTTCTCTCATTAATGTGCAAAGAAGAATTTTCTTAGGAATTATAATTCTTACATATTATAGAACATGAGATTACAGATATTTCATAAATATTCCCAGAAGAAATTATAGTGTAATTATTGAGAAATATTCCCGGAAGTTTAGATTCCAGGAATACTATAAGGAACCGATTAGATCCTGCAAGGGTTACATTTTTGAATATATATAGCTATCTTATCTTTTGAAGAAATCACACAGAACTTGAAAAATGAATAATATCTAGGATTAAGCTTCAATAAAAAGTAATGCTACCTTGAAATTGTTATTCCATTTCAAATATTATGGATAAGAAATGATGATTAAAAGCATATTTTTAGGAAATTCTGTATAGGATTGACTGGATTCCTAATTTTGATAAGCCATAGCTACTTCAATTTTTGAATAAACCACATGAAAATTGAGAGACACGTTGAAAATTGAGCGAAAAATTTGAAAAGTGATATGTAACATAACCATCATGTTTTTTGTTGGATGTACGAGTTTCACTAGATCTATATCCTCGGTCTCTTATACTACTTTCTTGGGGTCCTTCTTGCTCTCTTTGATGGCGCTATTGGTGCACTAGTTTCTTTACCAATGATCCCTTGCAAGCTGCACAAGGAATATTGTTGTTAGCCATTTCAATATATTATAAGTGGTAGTAAATAGACATCAAACACCTGGGGTCTCGCGCTAAGTACGACAAGCTAACTAAAAAGATTAAAAAGAGGTAAGTTTGAGGGCAATGGCTAATGATTCGTGCATAGCGCGAGTCGGAGAGGATTCCCCTCTTTTTTAAATTGTAAGAAGCATCGAATCTGGACTTCTCGCGCTTAGCGTGAGCTTAACACAGTTTAATGAATTCCATGTAATTTTTGAAATGTACGTGCTATTTCTCGCGCTAAGCGCGTAAAGCTTTGGGAAAAAGCTTAAAGACTTATTATGTAGCATAACTCATCTTCAGTCTTCGCTAGTATTATCTTCAGCCAAATCAGTCCACTAAAGTGCAGCAAAGTGACCATATGCAACATGAGGACTAGACTCACGTATAGCAAGTGCTGAGGAGAGCTGAGATGCAGAGGTGTTAGAACCTTTAGCTGACTTTCGAGGTTAACGACAAGCAGGTGGATGTTTAGGTGGAGGGTGGGCACACGACAATCAATGTCCATGTACTAAAAGTTACCTATTTTTGGCCTGTCACCATTTCGTGGGCCATATTAGTTGAGTATCCTGGACCAAATTAGCCTCATCAGATGAGTCTTATTCCTGATGTAGTCATCCGAGATCCTGTGTGCAGAAAAGGTAAGAGACAAACAAAGTGCCCAGAGCAGCGCCCAGTGTGTGTGAGGGAGAGACTGGGGGGAGTGGGAAGGGGAGGGTGAGGGAGGGGAGAGAGAGAAAGAGAAAAGCCTTGGCCACATGATCTATGAGATGGCTCGATAGAGATTTTTAAGCAAGAGACTATAAGGAAAGGTTAAGAGTGGGGTTTCACCACTTTCGATTTTGAGAGATAATTCGTCCACTATCATTAGGGGCATTTTTACTAAGTTTCATCCATTAGTTAAGTACCCACCGAAAGTATTTTCCCTCCCTTCAAATAATTTCTGGCACTGCACACAGCTATGACATTCAGAAAGGAAGAAGAAGATTGAGTCAGCTATGGCACCCTTGCTGTGGCATCCCTACTTCAAATGCACCTTCATTTGCTCTGCCGACAACTTTGGCCAAGACATCACAAAATAAATTGCAGAAATTGTTTCAGATAAATCACAGAAAGCATCACTATTCTCCGGTCACTTTGCATCACAAAAAGCACTCTTTGGCTTCTGAAATGACTTTGCTTCTTCAATATGTCTTTGTGACGTCCCCTACTCCTTATACGATGCACACATCGTATCAGAAGGCGGAGCATTCCCCCTGACAGCCAAACTAGCAGGGGGCATCCAGACTCCACTCCCAGTGGAATGAGCCAGCAAGGGAAGAGTGGATGTGTCATTCACCCGTCTCCCTTCGGGTCGACCTAGCTGCAGAAGCGTGAATAAACATGAGCATATAATAACAATATATTAATACAATTACCTCGAAGGGTGAATACATCATAATCATCACATATACAACAACATCAATATGAACAATAACAACAAAGGGGAATCCTACCCAGGGCTCAGACTCAAAGGGGTTCGACTGACGGCTTGGGCCTCCAGAAGTCATTGCAGACAGAATTCATGGCAAATGGATTTGGCTGGCATGAGAACATGGCTAAGGGTAGTCCACTCCATCCGCCCCTCCTGTGCACACTTTGCAGAGTGGGTTGAAAAGTGTTGGGACCGGACCGTAGCCTGCCGGGTGCATAGCCAAGAGGGCTACTACTGGGTTGCATCTCCCCAGCCCCAATGAGGCAGGAGGAGAGTCACCTCTCCTCCAGAGGCTTCCATGCCCAACACAGGTGGCTAGAGGGGCACTGCCCTTATTCGACTTGAACCCAATGGAGAGTGACGCATCACTCCACGGGTGTCGAGCTCATGCCTTGCCCACACGCAGTGGCAAGCCATTAAGCCTAGCTCACAGGGATCCCTGGTAGGCTTTACACACTAGAGGGATCGTTCTCTGTTGGGACAAGTACCCCCTTGTTCTGCCGGTCTAGCCCCTCTACCCACAACCCGGTGGGCTCCTGTGCACAGGCCGCAAGTAATTGGGAACTAGGAGGCTATCTAGGAGCATCTGCTACACAGGCTTTAGGCCTCTACCCCCCTTCCCAATACATGGAGGTCACAGAGTGAAATACCAACATCATCATAGAACTGAAATGAAGAATAATATCTAATCTATCTATCTAACGTCTAGAGTTAGGTTCCTTTGTTAGAGCTTATGATCTCGGGATCTATAAGGCTTCTAAAGCTACTAAACCAGCTCATTGCCAAGTTAAAAGGCGGCTTTGCACAACAGAATGACCATTTACTTGGCGCCTGACTTGCTCCGGATCCTCGGAATGCGGGGGTTAGACAGCTCGGTCTCAGTGTAAGAATGATCCTAATAACGGGCATAAATACTCCTTCCCGAGAGTACATCGCATACCCAAAGATTTTTAATGGAGATCACTGTAACATAACAATGGATCTGCTCCCAGGTTGACATATCAGGACAAATCTCCATTCTAATTAACAAAAAGGCAAAGAATCGTTGTGGAAATAGCAGTTGCAATTAGTATTTACGTTAACATTTAATTTGCGAGAGTTACTCAAATATCTATTTGTTGCTCAGTTGCACCAGCTCGGATCTCTGCCTAAAAGAATCGGGACTGCGTTCCTCCTGAGCTTAGGACGTATAACGCGACGTGAGCTCACATCGAAATAATCGCGACTGCGATCTTGTGGAGGTAATCCCCGAGGAAAGTGTTTTTTAAATGGTCAGAGAAAATAGATAGAGCTGAAGAAGGTTTGTTAGATTAGAGGAAGATTCTAGTTAGATTTGAAGGATTCTATAGATTTGAAGGATTCTAGATGTTTACCAAAGTGGTCCAGAGGATCGCCTTCGCGATCTTGTTGCTGAACTCATAAAATAATACTTGCTGGGCCCTCTGTGTCTTTTCCCTGTTAGTTTCTTACCAATGTGGTCCAGAGGATCGCCTTCGCGATCTTCTTGAGGTATTATGTCGTCCCTTCAGGCTGAACTCATAAAATAATACCTGTTGGGCCCTTGAATAATTTGCATTATAACTAATGAGGTCCAGAGGATCGCCTTCGCGATGTTGACGAGCAATGTTGACCTTTTTTTAGGATGGAATCTCTACAGTCTTTCTACTTGTTAGGGAAGAAGGTGGCTGAAGGCAGAGTGCATAACTTCAAAAACCACCACAACGTTCCTGTGCCAGACGATTTGATAGTAGTTTCTGTTGTAGTTGTCTTTGATGGGCAGATACCACTGCCGTTTCCAGAACCAGAATTGAATAAGCTAGGGGAAGCTATCGGTAGCTTTGTTCTTTGGTTTAAAAGCGACCTTGAGAATGAAATCCAACCAGCACCCGATGTTAGCACACCACCTGGTCAGATCAAACGGATAAATTGGCAAGTCCGAGAAAATGGTTGTGAAGAAAACAATAAACCAATTGAAGTGCAGAGGATTTGCAGAGATAAACTAGTGGAGAAGATATGCGCATTACTGCACGAGTGCTGCAACCTGCCTTATGCTTCAGGTGTCATCGTCTTCGCAGATCCAAACGATGCCGTGTCTGACATGAAGTTGGGTGAAACATGGATAGGGGTTTCTGTTATGAATTTGTTGCCCATGCCCGAAAATATTTCTATGCGCTGTCAGGCTTGTGCAGAAATGCCACAGGTGCATGACTTGGTGAGATGGCCAATAGCATTGGTTCTAGTAGACAGTATTCCAGTTTCAAGTCTGGTTTCGGCCGTGAAGGAGACAGAGGTCGAGAAAGAAGCTTATACCGTCAGGCCGGAGGCTGGAATACCAAAGAAAAGACAGTACCACATGGTAAACAGGAGGGCGAGACCACGCACCACCCCAAACAAAGGTGCAAGGAAAACCACACCTGACGCTATCTCGCAGTTCAGGTCCTCGCTGTGCTGCTTGAAGAGATGTTGTGCTAATTTCACATTTAAAGAGGTATCCTCCATGAGGACCTTTTACTGGAACATGAAAAGCTCAGAACGTACAACTTTTGCGTACAACATGCTAGATCTTTGTTCAGAGAATGGAAGTGTGACAAAGCTAATGCTGAACAACAAGCAAGTCTGTGTGAAGGCATGGCATAGTGCTTACGGTATACCCGTTTCAACATTTTACAAATGGAGGAAGCTATTTTTGAGCGGCCACAGGATTGCGGAGCACGAAAACTCCGGATCTAAGAAGACAAGATCTCATACACTGGCCGGAAGTGCTGTGCTATCTATGTACATAGATGAAAATGCTGAAACTATGCCACACCGCTCAAAGGTTACGAGTGGGGGCACTAGAGAAAATGTGAAGAGATTACCTTCCATCTTGACTAAAAAGGACATACATCAAGAGGTAGATATTACCGTGCACGAGATGATAGGAAAACATGTTTCTCCGTCGTCCTTCTTGTCAACGTGGAAGGAGAACCACTCGGAGGTAGCAATCGCTAAAAGGATAGCATTTTCTAAGTGTAATACCTGTATTGTGATAAAGGAGAAGCTTGCCAAGACTAGAGATCCAAGAGAAACAAGAGAGCTTGCCGTGGAAAGGAAATCTCACATGACAGCCCAACTTTCCTGCAGGAGTCTCTACTGGTCATGGAGAGCTTTGTCTCATCGATCTCCTGAACATGCCTTAACCATTATACATGATAAAATGGATCAGAATAAGACCATGGTTCCTCGTCTAGAGAAGCTAGCAAAGTCTGTATGGAGGGGTGAACGATTGAAGGTGAGTGTTACTGGTGCTCTCATGCACGGGCATGGTGTAGGTGCCTTGGGCCACTTCTCGCTGGACCTCTGGCCTGATGATTCGAATTTTCATGTGGGATCTTTAAATCATACCTTGAAAACACTAGAGAATCAATCTGAGGACAATTGGGGACATTTGAGAAATACAGATCATCCTGGAAGCTGCTGGGGTGGCACAATTTTGAACACGGATGCCCTTAGGACAAAAATGGTGAATGGCACTAGAAATGATTTTATGCCTCCTATCAAGGGCCCTATGGTACCGAAGAAGTTGCTTAGGAGGCTTTACTTGCAGCTAGACAATTGCTCAGGTCAAAACAAGAACAGGTATCTTTTCTCTTACTTGTCATACTTGGTCTAGTTAGGTGTCTTCGATCAGGTGCAGCTGGGATTCATGATGGTTGGACACACCCACGATGACATAGATGCCCTCTTTGGAAACTACTCTACTCTATTGAGAAGATCAGATGCATTGACTATTCCAGAGCTTATGCAACTCTTTAGGCAGTGTAGTTCAAAGTCTCCTTCACCCTACCTTGTGTCAGATGTTCCCAACTGGAAAGAATTCGTGAAAGGTTTTATCCCTGATAAGAAGGACCGTTTATGTGGTCATTTGGAACCTTTACTCTTCAAGTTCTGCATGAAGGATGGATGGCCACTAATGTTCTACAAGATGAGGCCAGGGCATAGGGAGTGGCTACCTGAAAAGGGGATCAAAATGTGGACGGAGGATGCCCAAGGTTTACCTATGATTCCGAGAGGGTCACCTAAGGTCGTGCAGCCATATGAGAGCTTGAAAGATATAGGTGCATTGAGAGCTTCTATTGCCAAGTACATGATGCACTGGGCAGCTATTTCTAGAGCCGGCGATAACTCATGGTCTAACACATATATGAATGAAGTTATTGACTACTGGTCCACCTTGTTGCGAAAGTGCTTGGGGACGTTCACCCGATAGAGCCGCTATTCGTGATTTCGCCCAAAGACGAGACAAATTGCATTGGAAGAACCCGATAACGTGTTGGTGGATGAGCACATTGGTGCATCTCATTATGTCGGGCCTTTCTCTGGTAGACCCAAGAACCCAGTTGAAATATTCGACCCCTACCAAGATGTCAAGAAAGGAATGCTCTTGCTGATCAGGCCACATGATAACTGCCCGACGTGGATGGCCTTTGCCGAAGAGGACCCAGTAGAGGACCCCAATCTCCCTCACTACGAAGAGGTGTTTGTCTCTTGGTTTGAGCCTGTTGCCAGAAAGGGTACCTCATATGTAATGCAGTATAGGGATTGCTGGAGCAAGAATTGGAGACCCAATCCTAATGATCCGCCACGCTACCAACATTTGAAAACAATAGACTACGGTTGGGCGGTAGAGACGAAGCCATTGTTAGTGGTGATCCCCAATAGTGTGGGGGCTCAGTTGCAAGAATTAGTGTCTAAAGAAGCTAACGAGGATGATGAGAACTCTTGAGGTATGCAATGTTCTTTTACATGATTACTATAGCATATATAATATGCAAGGTACAATAGACTATTTATTATTCATTACGTCTTGCATTTTTCATCTTAACACAAGAGCTCTTACACTATACAATGTTGAACAGGTGATTCATTCATCATCAACAGCTGTAGTAGTGATCCCTGATATCTCATAGCTATTGCGCTCAAGAAGCCAAATCAGATGGATCATAACACGAATTGGCTCAAGGCAACGAATCTCAGCGCCCAAAGCTTTTCTTCGCAGGTAGGGATCAAGAAGAATACCCCTGTCTAGGCAACCGACAAGATCAGAGTGGCTCATTGAGCACTTGATCGCCTCGATGTGGTGAACTGATGAAGGCGAAAAATCCATGGGAGATGAATGAACTTTAGCCCCGAAGTGAGAAGCTTTTATAGCAAAGTAGAATTATTGAGGTGAATTATTGGGGTAGACTTTACCGCCATTATTGCGCGTGTATAAGACTGTTGTATACATACAAGTATAATACATCTTTCGTATGGATATGTGTATGCTTTTAACACATGTTTTGTGGATTTTAATATGGTAGAAGTTTTTGTGCTTGAGTAATTAAGGTGTGATTGAAAATAGGGACTGCCTGCAGATGTAATGGAAGTCGAAGAACACACCCTTACACTACACTCAGGTATGATACATCAAACAATATTCATTGTGCTATTACATCCTTTACATTATGTAAGGATGTAAGGTGCTCATACCATTATTATATCATAAACAGATACAGTAGTCATCACTGATAACATTGATTAAGCTTATTACATCCTTACATACTATAGAAGTGATTATATATTATTATCATATTCCTGGCAGATACACTAGTCTTCGACGATTCACTCATCATCGACACCTGCAAGGGTGATGCCATTCAGCTCAAAGATCTCCTGATCAGGAAGCCAATAAAGGTGGACCACAACATGAGTGAGCTTCCTGCAAGCACTCGCAGGACCATCTGCTTTGGACTGGAGCCATGGATCAAGATTAACACCATTTCTGTAGCATTCACACAGATCGTTGTAGCTCAAGTAGCACTTGAAGGATCGGATGTGCTCCGGACGAGGAGGCAAGGAAGCCATGCGGGATGAATGAGCGGATGGAGCTGTTTTTATAGTGAACTAAAATTATTGATGTGAATTATTGGTGTAGATTGTAGCGCCATTATTGGGCTTGTACAAGTATCACGTACACGTACAAGTATAACACATAATTTGTATGTATATGTGTATGTTATAACCTCATGTATTTTGGGATCGAGAACTAGGTGAAAATATTCGTGCTTGAGCAAATTAGGTGTGCTTAAAATTCTCAAAATAGCATTATTTTCTCCAATTAATGAAATCATGCTTATAACAACAGATAGAATAAGAGCAGATAGCAATAGAATAAGAGCAGACAGCAATAGAATAAGAGCAAATAGAATAAGAGCAGATAGCAATAGAATAAGAGATACAGTAGATACAACAGATATACCGAATTAGAAGAGAATTAGAATTAGAAGAGATACAACAGAGAGATATACAAAATTAGAAGAGAACAGAATATAGTATTTTGTTCATTTTCTAAATATATCTGTTCTTTCAAATACCTAGAAATAAGAACAAAAGAAGAACTAAAAAAGAAATAAGAATAAGAGATAACAATAGGAGAACTAGAAGAATATATTTGTTCTTTCAAATACGAGAATAAGAATAGGAATAAGAATAAGAATAAGAATAAGAATAAGAATAAGAATAAGAATAAGAATAAGAATAAGAATAAGAATAAGAATAAGAATAAGAATAAGAATAAGAATAAGAATAAGAATAAGAATAAGAATAAGAATAAGAATAAGAATAAGAATAAGAATAAGAGAACTAGAGAATATAGGAATAAGATAGAATAGGAGAATAGATAGAATATAGGAATAAGATAGGATATAGGAATAAGATAAAATAGGAGAATAGATAGATATCAGAGTTCCAGAAAGCTTGTCGGATTAGAGATTAACATACTTTAAATAACACAGACTTCAAATAATAAAGAAATACCAACATTTTCAAGTTCTTGAGCAGAGATTTGAGCCAAAACCAAAAGCCGAGATTTGAGCCGAAACCAGATTTTGAGATCGATTAGACTTCAAGCGACTTCAAGCGCCTTAATTACACTAGAAAGAGTGAAAGAATCGTTCGAGATTCTAATGTCAGTTATGATGGTGATTGTCTGGAAGAAAAGGAAAAATATGTTTATTTCGATCATTTCCTCTATATTTTTTGGATCAATTGAATTATTTTGTATGTGCTCTTCAATGATCAAATTTAATAAAGGTGGTTGGATTCCATTAGTTCTGGCCGTTATTTTCATGGCTTTCATGTATACATGGCACCATGATTTACACAATAAGGTTTCCATGAAGTGGCGGCTTACACTTGGTCCTAGGCTTGGCATTGTTCGAGTTCCTGGAATTAAGCTAATATATACAGAGCTCGTTACTGGAATACCCGCCATCTTCTCTCACAAACACTATGCTGGCCCTAAGAAGGATAGGCCAAAATATCTAGGCATGGATTGTTATGAACCTTCTACTGACGTGGAGTGCCACTAATTTGTAGTAGTAAAATCAGCAGATCTAGAGACCTATCCAGTGTGGTTGGGATACACCATCTCGGATATTTGCAAAGAAGAAGGTAATGTTAACTTCAATAAGGTGCGCGTGGAATGGTGGTGTGTAGTGCATTAGTTGAGTAATGTCACCGATAAAGAAAGATATTCAGATTGTTGGACAAAGAGATGGAGGAGAAATCCTTGTGATCCTGATCTTTGGCTAGACATTGAAACTCCAAAAACTATTCCAGGTAGAAATATGAGAGTTACAATACCTCAAGATGTCAGGAATAAGGCTATCATATCATTGGGGATGCTGGAGGAAAAATGAAAAACTATGTAAATATGTTTTCTTCATTAATATGTATCAATCATAGTCATGAAAAGTTGTGTACTACATGAGCAGTGTGATATATGATTTTGTAATTTGAAGTTAAGGTATGAATTGATCTTAAGGTGTGTGATTATATGTTAACGTGTAGTGAATTTTATCAAGTTACTAAAAACTTGCAATTAAAAATATATCCCAAAATCAAGAGATAATCCCAATTTACTTGAATGATGGTTTAGAGTTGTAAGTTACAAGATGCAAATGGGTCTTTTAGCAATACTCTTTTTTTTTTTTTTTAATTCTATTATTACATTAAGGTGAAGAATTTGACCACTTTGACTATGCTATTGTCTAGTATAGATTTATATAAATACATATAACTTTCGTTACCAAGGAGTATTGTAGAATCAAATACAAAGGGATCAAATTTTTTCTCAAGCTACTTATCATTTCTCTCATTAATGTGCAAAGAAGAATTTTCTTAGGAATTATAATTCTTACAATTACAGATATTTCATAAATATTCCCAGAAGAAATTATAGTGTAATTATTGAGAATAATTCCCGGAAGTTTAGATTCCAGGAATACTATAAGGAACCGATTAGATCCTGCAAGGGTTACATTTTTGAATATTTATAGCTATCTTATCTTTTGAAGAAATCACACAGAACTTAAAAAATGAATAATATCTAGGATTAAGCTTCAATAAAAAGTAATGCTACCTTGAAATTGTTATTCCATTTCAAATATTATGGATAAGAAATGATGATTAAAAGCATATTTTTAGGAAATTCTGTATAGGACTTGACTGGATTCCTAATTTTGATAAGCCATAGCTACTTCAATTTTTGAATAAACCACATGAAAATTGAGAGACACGTTGAAAATTGAGCGAAAAAATATTGAAAAGTGATATGTATTTCATTTAGAAATAACATAACCATCATGTTTTTTGTTGGATGTACGAGTTTCACTAGATCACGAAATGTAAAAAGTAAGAGTACTTGAAGGTAGGACTATATTAAAACTTGAGGAATTTGATCTAACCATTAAATATGGTGGTAGAAGTTTGAGTTACAGTTACAATCCAACTCTCAACATAAATAATTTCATAACCATCACATAGATTTATTCCTTAAAGTGTACAAATATTTGAGGGATCCATATGGGTTGATCAACCAAAAAGTGTCTCTTCCACTATTATAGTATTAAAATCCTCTTCCATCATGAGTTCAACCAGACTAGAAGGCTATGTTTTATGCTGGAAAAGTTGCAGGTGTCCATATTTTGAATATATACTATCCACGTTGTGACTCAAAGCTAAGTTCAACTTTTGAGTGGCAGCATTTATAATACTTATTGATTAATGTGTTTCCAAAAATTATAACATGCTAATATATGTATCTCAAAATCCAAGAATCAACAAAGTGCTACTATAAGCTTCTACTTCCGTAGCCTTGTAACAGGTAAATGTAAGTCAAACGTGACCTGACATGATGTTTGTCCACTGCTTCTTTATATCTCCACTGTCGCATATTAGTGCTAGAGCAACAATTTCAACAACTGGTATTTTATTCTAGAAATATTTCAAAGCAAAACGAGAGTTATATTCACACATCAATGAAGCAAGATAAAACTAAAACATCAAGTGCTCACATTCTTTAAACCAATGTGCTTAATAATTGGGTATAACACCTCAACATTAGTGTCACAAAACTGCAATAATTTAGTATATCATTCCCTTGGATGAGATATTCATAGTTGGTCGGATTTTTTCAGCAAGAAAGTAAATTGCACATTACTCTAAACACTTGAACTTTCGCATTTTACTCCGATGAAGGCATCGATTCTACTCGAATGAAGGCATAAATTCTACTCCAATGAAGGCATAAGATGAATGACATTGCTGCAAGCAACAATATTTCTCAGATGGAAAACCAATATACGTGCGGTGCTTGGATCAAAGCAGGGAATAAATTATTAATCGCATATTTTGTATTAGCCAGAATGGCTTTAGCTAAACTTGCTCGATATTAATCCCAAAACTTTCTATGGTTTAGCTAAACTCTACATATTTTTCCTCTCATACTTTCTAGCATTTAGCTAAACTAACCCAAACATCATCCCAAAAACTTCTATGGTGTGGCCAATGAAAAATGTTAAGCCAAATTACGATACTTTTTTTTCAAATGTGTCCACTTATTTTAGTCATTTTCTTTGTGAAAACATTCTAAAATAATGCTAACTAGCAAAATCTATGATTCAAATTAATTTATAATGCTAGAAACTAAACTATTAATCATATATTTCTTATAAACTAGAATGATATTAGCTAAAGTAGCCAGAAATTCATTCTAAAAGTTTCTATAGTTTGGCTAAACAATAAAAATTCACTCTCTTACTTTCTAGCGTTTGGCTAAAGAGCTCCTGGGTTGGTGCAGTCTCGAAAAAAGTTAAGCTAAAATTATTATTTTTTCCCAATTTTTTCCATTTACTTTAGCCGATTTTTTTTCGAAAATGTGCTAAAAAATCGCCAAATAGCTAAGTTTAGCCCTTAAATTATTCCATGGATCAAAGTGGCATTATGTTTACACAAAAAATATATGTAGACCTTCGAAATCATCAAAATGAAGTAATAATGTTTGCTTTATCGTCTCTAGAATGAGATAGTATAATTCATCTATTTTTGAAGGACATAATCATGAAACTGTAAATTTTCAGCATGGAACTATAATTTTTCATTCAAATTGCACATTGGCAATGTGATTAACAGATAGAACATAGACATGTATCAGTTTTATCCATCCTAAATATTGAGTTTAACATGGTTTTCTACTGTATCTTTCTAATAATGACATTAATACAGAATGTGAATAGGAAAATATTATAGTAGAATGATAGCTTTTTGCATCTCAATCGTGGTGTCGATTGGTCTTTGTAGACGATAAAATTATTCAGTTCAATTCAATTCAATTTAATTCAATTTAATTCAATTCAATTCAATCTGGTAAAGATAGAGGAATGACAGAAATGGCATTCTTACATTAGAGACATATAAAACACAAATGGAAATGGCTCAAATTTGTTAAAATACCTTACCTTAAAAAAACAATCGTTGCTTTAGCCATCGATCTAGATAATGTTCAAGAAGAATGACTAGAAGGACAGTAATTAGGTACTAAACCCAATTGAAACCCAAATCACAATTACAAAAGCAATTGCTACAAATATTATATTAGAAGCATCCATTTTGACATGGACAACTTTCCATAAAGCAAGCTAAAATAGATCTCCTATCATCTAATGCCATATTTGATGGAAAATGTTTAGAAAGTTTCTTGGTAATCTCTGCCATGTAAATCATGCTAGCTCCCATGGCCTAAACTAAGCACATGGTATAAGGTTCTTGCCGAATTTATCTATATCATTTGACATTCATGTTAAGAGTACGAAGGCACCCCAAACATCCACAATGGCAACTTATATGTTCACCAATTGTAGTGAACTTGATTACCATCATCAAAAATCATAAGGAAATTAGCATTTGCGGATTTGCCTCGTAAGCTTTGCATAGAATTTGCTTCATTTGTGTTCCTTCCTAGCTTAAAAGCACAAAAAGGATTGGAGTTTTCTCACGTAAAATTCATGTGCACTTTTTGTTATTATTTTAATATAGATGGAGACTGGGGAGATGCAACCCAGCAGTAGCCATTGGTTACGAACCCGGCAGGCTACGGTCCAGTCCCAAGACTCTTCAACCAACTCTGCAAAGTGTGCACGGGAGGGGCGGATGGAGTGGACTACCCAACAACCATGTTCTTATGCCAGCCCAATCCATTTGCCATGAATTTTGTCTGCATTGACTTCTGGAGACCCAAGCCGTAAGTCGATCCCCTATGAGTCTGAGCCTTGGTAGGATTCCCCTTATGTTGATGTACTGATGTTGCTATTACATATGTTATGTTGTGGTGTATTCACCCTTCGAGGTGACTTGTTGCTATATTGATGTCATGTGCTTATGTTTATTCACGCTTCCGCAGCTAGGACGGTCCCGAGGGAAGACGGGGCAAATGACCCATCTATTCTTCCCCATTGATCCAGTGTCAAGGATTGGTGTCAGGTGGATGGCCCCTGTCAGTTTGGCTGCAAGGGGGATGAACTCCGCCTTCTGATACGATGGGAGCATCATAGAAGAAGTAGGGGACGTCACAGCTCCTCCTCTTCCCGCCATGATTCATGGCTAAGCCATTTGCAGAAATCGCATCGATCCGAGACATCGGATCGCCATTCTAGAATGGGACGAGCATGCATGTCATGCATGCATGCGGGCGGCGCATGCCCGTCATCGTAGCACTGATGGAAAAATGAGAATCCCTGCAGATGGAGCATTGTGGAAACAGATAGAAGAGAAATGGCCGATTTTTGCATTGGAACCCCGCAACATTAGGCTTGGACTAGGGATTGATGGTATTTGCCCATGGGGTTCAAGATCATCTTCACATAGCGTGTGGCCTGTCACAATTATAAATTATAACATTCCACCATGGATGGCCACAAAGCCTGGCCATATTATGTTGACATTGATTATTCCAGGTACGTGTTTCAATTCAAATTTATTTATATTATGTATTAAGCATGAACTAGGATACTTTGTATATTAAGCATGAAATGGAATATTTAGGGAAATATAAAGTGAAGAATATGGACGTCTACCTAGAACCTCTGGTGGAAGAACTTGAGATTTTATGGAAGGGAGTGCATATGTATGACATATGTAAAAGTCCACATGACTTTACATTCCATGGACTGTTGTGCTTTACTCTTCATGACTATCCAGGTTTTTCTGAAGCTTCAGGTATGATGTACTTGTATAATGCAAAATTATATCAAACTTTAACTAGTATTCCTATAATTTACTTGGTATTCCCCCTTGCAGGACTACAAACAAGTGGTGCATGTGGATGTCCAACTTGTGGGACCAGCTTAACATTTTATAAGTCAAAATACCTAAAAAAACAAATATATACTGGACATAAGAAATACTTGACAGAGGGTCATCATGCACGTGGGTCCGATGAGACACCGAGGCCAAAGCGATGGACACCCCAAGATTGGTTGGATGCTTGGAAGGAGATGAATCCCCATGTGAATTACCTGATAAGTTATGGAGATGCAAATGTAGAACTTCCTCCTGGAATGAAGAGATTATCTATATTTTATAGGTTGGAATATTGGACTGACTTGGAGCTTGTTCATTTACTTGATCCGATGCACATCTTCAAAAATGTCAGTCATTCTCTTTGGAATCATTTAACAGAGAATGGGAAACATTGGTGCTAGAATGGATCTCAAAGAGCGTAAAAAAAAAAAAATTTGGCCCGTTGAGAGCAAAGGCGTAAAAAGCTTAACATGGAAGCTGTGGTTCATGGGTTTTGGGGAAGAAGCAACTTGTTGAAGTGAACAAGAGAATAGCAAAGGTACGCACCCCAACCGGATATGGGGCCTCTTTTAAAAAGGCATTTACAAAAAAGGTAGCCTCCACAGATTAAAGTCGCATGATTGGCACAAGTTTCTTCAGGTATACTTCTGATTTTTATTCTCTCATTTCTTTTGATTAATTTATATTGCAACATATTTAATTATACTTCATGAACGTTGCAACATATACTACCATGTGTGATAGGGGACTTCTTGAGCCCACAAGTGAGGAGCATTATATATCGATTGGGTAAATTTGCAAGATGGGTGTCTTCAAAGGAAATTGAAGTGGCTGAGATATCAAATATGGAGGAGGAAGTGATTCTATTGCTTTGTGACATTGAGAAAGAATTTCCCACCAGTTTTTTTGACCTACAGGTACAACTAAACATATTCTATGCAACCACAGTAATGTATTTGTAGCAATTCTAAGTGCAATCAATAATGTACTTACATCTACAGGTACATCTGTTAATACACATCCCAAATGAGATAAGATTACCGGACTCGCTCCTAGCAGATGGATGTTTTTTCTAGAGCGTTATATGAAGGTGCTTAAAGACTTTGTGCGCCAAATGGCAAAACCGGAGGGTTGCATGGCTGAAGGATATCTTGTACGGGAAACGCTTTTTTACCTAAATGCCACTAGCTCATGCCATCCTGACGGTCCTAAATTATGGGAAAAGGAAGAGCCCAAGGAGGTTACGTCAGAAGTATTACAAGGCAATGGAGTAGAACGGAACTTGAGCGATGACATGCTTCAAGCTATAAGCACATTTGTCATTAATAATACTGCAAGCTTACAACCATGGAGGGACTTGTATGAAGTTGCTAAAGAAGATAGGTCGTCGGGACGGTCTATTTTGCCAGATGTTATTGATAACACATGGTTGTTGGCTCGTATGGATGAAGCTCAAGATCGTTGAGAAGTGATATCAGATGACGATTACGAGATTGCCCTTGGCTGCAGTAGGAAGGTATGTAATGATAAATCTTGATGCTAAGTTTTATTTTTGTGACATTCTATTTATAATAAATTTTTTTTTTAATTAGGCACGATTTTATACTTCAATGTGGGCATACTTCCGCATTAGCAGTGTTGACAAACATAGAGTTACATTTGATTCTGGCATTACTTCACAATTTGAACAGAAAAGCCAATCTAGCAACAGGGACCGCAACCTTCTGGAAAGTAATCTTGACTACGTCGGAACCATTACGGATATCATTGAATTGGACTATCGTAGCTTCCATGTGAATGTTTTGAAGGCACGTTGGTTCAAAGTTATATACAGAGGTCGTGGCAGGACACTTAGGAGTCATCCATCAGGATTTCCAGAAGTAGACTCCTCAAAGGTATTGCCTGAGATGAAAGAACCATTTGTTTTTCCAAGTCAAGTTGAGCAAATATTTATTCATGAAAATCCTAATGACATGAAGTGGTGGATTGTTGTACATTGTCAACCAAGGGCCCGACGTGTAATTGATTTGTCTGTAACTGAAAATAATATAGAAAGTGATGAAGATGGGGATGGGGATGGGGATGGGAATGGGGATGGGGATGGTGGTGATGATGATGGTGGTGGTGATGGTGGTGATGGTGGTGAGCCATTATTGCATGATGCACAATATGATGTTAGATTAGAAGAAAGTGAATTTGAAGTAGCAGAAAGATCTTTGGATGTGGAAGATGATATCGATAGTGAAGGGCAAGGTGTGTATACAGGAGGTGGTTGTCTTGAAGGTGGTTTGCACTTTGAGGATGATATTGACGTACAGGTTCCTCTAGAATCACCATTGACAGTTTTAGAGAGATATGAGATTGATAAGGAAGCAAATTATGTGGTCCGATCTCCATTCGCTTCGCCAATCAACATTCTTGGATATAATGAGGATTATATTGATGATGAAGAGGCTACAGAACAGGCAAATGATCATTCAAAAGCAATTACAGGCGTGGCTTTACATTTGTATCTAGATGATGACGAGATAGATGACATTCAACATGATCTGTGTGAACAAATTGATGCATTCACATAGCATTGGTTAGTATTGTTAATGTTATTGCTATTACTCCTATGATATAAGTTATTTGATATATGTAATTATTAATACTCTCCATTATCCTTATGAAATCGATGCAAAATCGACTTAAAGTCATCTCAAATTAGACAAAGTTGTATGATAATGATGTATGAATGTTCAACACAATTCCATCGAAGTATCAGTTATAATATTGAATGATGTTTTGTTACAAGTCTTAAGAAAAAATTGTCACAACTCAGGTACAACATTATTTAGAAGTCAATTACAACAATGCACATAAAGTGGAATATAAAATTGACAAAAAGATGTTATTCCTTTGATAAAACATTTGACACTATGTCCATGACACAATTTTGACACAGTGGAAGCACTTTGTGTCAAGAAAGTAGCATTTGTCACAAAGCTGCCACTATCCATATGTCTTGACACAAGGGTTGACACTATACCCCCATCCTCTTGTAGTGGCAATGTTCCGCATGCAAATGTTTAACTGGACTATAGAGCCTTGACAGAGCCCTGAATAACCTATTGAGCATTCCATATTGCCTATTCATCTTTCTCTTTCTCCATAAAATTTGACAGTATAAAAATGCTCTTAGCTTCAACAAGAAGTATTCTCCTATATATTTGTACTGTCCTTCTGATCTTTGAGCATGAAACAATGAAGTTCGGATCAGGTAAACAAAAGATATGGCGAAACAAAGGGCCTTGTTATAAAATTTATTTCATTAGCTCTAAAAATCTAGTTCAATTCCAGCATTGTTGTTTATTTTTCCACCTCTATTTGCTCTATTGCTTGCAACATATTGTGTAGTGATTTTGAATCAAATCGACATAAGCAAACATAAACCCCTTCATGCCACCTCCTAAATGTTACGAAATCACGTCAAATTGGAGCTCATTATCTATAATACCAACATAAATCTTTGTGTCCATTGCTAATTGAATCATTGCTGCGTGCTTTTTATTTTTAACTATTAAAAAATATAAGCTTATCTGGTTCTCCTTCGTAATATTGCATTTCTACCATAAAATTGAAGGGCTATTTCATTTTGTCCAAGTTACCACATTTTTTTATTTTTATTTTTGAAGGTAAGAAGTTACTGTATTGATCAGATAGGAAAAATTACAATACGGAGATCCCTCATGGATCAGATATAATTTTAAGTATAAAGGATCCCATCCGGATCAGAATTATGTCTATGACCAAAGTACTCATGAAACTCTCTCAACCTCTTCTTCTGTCTAACCAGTACTACAGTATTATCATCTTCTCAAATAAACAGAATACTATAGGAGCCAAATGCCCATTTTCCACAAGCTAAAACAAATCTTGAATGCTCCAAGATAACCTCTTGCAAAAATAGAAATGAAGAGAAAAGAGATGCAGTAACCTGAACAATCTCCCCCACTGCTCAGGAAGCGAATATGCTTCAAACTATGATCAAATTCAGCAGCTTTACAACCAAATGTGAGATTAAAATAAGATGCTGCATTGTTGAGATGCGCCAGTCAGCTAACCTGTAATAGGCTAGACACAAAGCCCAACCACCAGATTTCTCCCTAAATTCTGGCTCATGATATCTGGTCTTGATATGGAAGCGTCTTTCTAGACACAGTCTGATCCCTAGCTCGGCAATCCCAAATAATCTGACATCCTGTTTTAAAACTAAAAAATTGTGACCAAGAACTTACTCTGACTCCTTCCAAGAAATCATCCCTAGATCTTCCCACTAGCAAGACATTTACGTTATATTTCAAAACACTATTTTGTGATTTCTAGTCTACCTAGCATATGCATTGTAGAGATAAAGAAGATTATGTCAAGATTACTCACTAGAACCTTAGATAGCTACATCACCACCTCTGCAATATTTTCAAAAAAATTGAACTTCAATGTATAAGAAAAACATCTTTGCAGAGCTCGTTACTATTGCATATGATGTGTTAAAGTCCACACGCACAAAAAAGGGGATACCTAACATAATAGAATACTAAAAGAAAAAAGATAAATGGAGCTTTAGTCACCTCCATGGCTATGGTTGCACGTGCAAAAGCTTCTTCATTCTTGCCTGCACAGCATGAGAAAGGACGAATTTTACTACATTGAGATGCAATAAGATGCCTCTACATTGAGAATAAGAATTGGAATGATACATGGCCTAGAAACCTCTTTCTTTCTGGCATTTCTCTAAGCATTCACATACCTTCTTTGGCTGCTGAAGTTATATGCAGGTGTTGGAGCCTTATTTAATAGAGATCGGGCCTATGCTGTCGCCTGCCGCCTAGGCGCCTGAGGCGCTCAAGGCCCGTTCAAGCTCATGCGAGACCTTGTTCAAGTGGAAGCATCAAGCACAAGCCCAGCCATACCAACAGCCCCTCACGTCGGCAGCAACAACCTGCTTCATAACAACCTGCAAAGGACCGGCTTCAAAGCAACCTGCAAAGGACCGGCTTCATAGCAATATTTGTTAGTATATTTGTTAGCAAAAGGACCGGCCTCATAGCAAAGGATTCGGTGACGCTGCACATGGCCGGCTTCATAACTTGCAGTTTCAACAAAAGTCTCTATCATCCGAGCCCAGTTCATTTCCTAATTTTCAGTTTGTTTGGACGCCTCTGCCACAGTTGGGTTCTGCACACCGACATAGGCTTGAGTTTGCTTCTACAGCATGGGCTCCATAGATCGGCTGACTCATCTGCCTCAACAGCTCTGCGTGACCCCAGAGCCAGATAACTTCACTTTCCCTTGCTCTCGAATTCCTTACAGGTGAAGGCCTTGGTACAGTTCTACCCAGCACAATCTGTCTGTACAGGGGCCAGCATCAAGCTGCCCGATTAGCATCAGGTTTCATTTCTTGTTCTTACTGTTCTTTCTTGTTCTTTCTGCTTACCCACTGCTTACCCACCGCCCCTAACCATGACGCGAAAAGCTAAAGATATGGAGAGGAAGGCAGCGAAGGCTATACCATGCCCGCCCCCTCCCCCTGCACCCACAGTTTCTGCAGATGCATCCCCCTCCTGAAATCCGGCCACATCACAGTCCCCCTTGCTTACGATTCAATCCAGGATGCAATCGGTCTGGTCGGCAGTTACCGTTACAGCAAATTATGTGCAGCTCCCTCTGGACAGTTGGGCGCAGGTTCTAGAAATATTGGAGCACCTAATGAAAGAATACATAGGTCATGCTGCTAGCTCCCCTTTGCCACCAGACAAATCAGCACACACCTTCCGCTCGGATGCCATGGTACAGACTGAGGCACAGCCAGCCATAGTCATGTCCACAGTAAGTGTCGATGCCACGACCCAGACTGAGACAGTGACAGTACCAGAGAGGCTCCCATCCCAGAATTCGAATGCTCAGATGCAAGTCGCAGCTCAGGAGCATGCACAGGAACCAGCAAGAGCGTCCGATAGCACATTGAATGTTCAGATGCAAGATGCAGCTCAGGAACACAAGAACCAACAAGAGCGTCCGATAGCACACAGAACCCATGTATGGGCCAGTCTGAGCAGGACCGTTCCTTCAACTTGCGTCTAGTAGGCGTCCCGGACATAGCCTATCGCTCGGATAGCGAGTCTGCTGCACATTTTTTCATGAATATTATGCATATCCAGAGTCCAGCGACTTTTACAGCGTGCCGGGTAGGTGCTCATCAGCCCGACCAGCCACGCCATCTTCTAATACAGTTTTCGGCATCCCAGGACTGGCTATACGTGCTACAGCATGGGAGTCACCTCAAGGGCACCCCCTTTTCGGTCCAGGAAGAACTTTCCCACTTCAGTTAACTCAGCGACGTGATGAGTTATGTAAGGTTCGAGAGGCGAGGCTTCAAAGAAAATGGGCCTATCGGGGAGGTGGCGCACTTATCCTTGATCAGTGGCCTCAGAATCCCTGGTTAGGTTACGTCTAATTGCATCAGGGGATACATCTAGTCACTTCCGCTTGACTCGCTTGACTCGAGTCTGCTTTTTGCTCTGTTCTTAAGTACTTCGGCATTGTTTTTGTGCTTGTTTTTGTTTTGGCCCTTTTTTATTCGGGCTTATGCCCCTCCTTCATGTATTGGGTCCCATAACCCGATTGGGTTTCTGCTGACGATAAAATCTTTATCTT